>JABFQA010001491.1:0-13599 GCA_022817065.1 Probaryconus sp. ZL-2020 | reverse complement strand
AAAATAATTTGTTGAGAATCTTGAAAGTTATGTCTTTTCCTATTCTTCTTTGTTAAGATTCTGTAACTTTTTATAGGGAATAACCTTTTTATGTGAAATAAAAGCTTCCTAGTAACACTTATTGTTGATCGTATGATTAGAAAGCATTCTGTTGAATCATGAAATCATTACCCACATTATTATTTCGATCCAAGCTTCCAGGAACGTACCAAGAAGTTCTTTTCAGCTGCTACGACTCTACCAAGAAATCTATTGAACGACGTATATTATTCTGCAATGAAGTAAGACTCAAACTCCTCAGAAAATATTTATGTAAAACAATCTTGTAGTTGCTGAATATTTCATTTTAATTTGTAAAGAATTTTGATTCATAAAGTTAAATTTCATTTTGTTGAAATGAATAAATGTTCATAATTTTATGTAGAGTCGGAATTTAGTTTTTGTAATTTCAAATTACGTTGCACTCGACGAACAAAGTATATAAAACGAAGTCAATGAAGAACACAGTTTCAGAATGCAAATTGTCGATAAAACTTTGTTTGCGCGAATCAAGTGAATCAACTTAAAAATAAAAGCTAAAAACCAACAAAATAATTCCTTTAAATAAATTAAAATTCAATTGTCCAAAAAATTACCCATCTGTAAATATCGATATAAAAATCCAATCCGTACAAAAATAGTATTTCAAGAAGTTTTTAATTACTTCTGTAACAATCATTACTGGCGCGAATTTGCAGTGAAATAAAAAAAAGAGAGAGTGGGATAACAAAAATAGGAGAGAGAACGACCAAACGAGCTTTTTTGTTCATTCGCAGAAGCAACAAATAAAAGAAATCGTCACGCTTATTCCCAGGACTTAATGCAAGGAAAAATGCGACAACGCGAAATTGCGAGACTCGTAAACGACGGGCGTTCTAACACATTTTCAATCGCTGGCGGATTTTCGTACAGAAAACATAAGCACTTGACAAAAAAGTGACACATGTTTTTGGGATGTTCAAATTTTAATTACAAATTTTCCTGGGATATTGGCAAACATGTTTTAATACGAAGCTGCAATGACATTTGGAAGGTCGATATTGGATTAAAACGAAAAATTTTCGTTACTCAAAACCAAACCGTTACAGTTTATTGGGCAATGTGAATTGCAATTTTACAATCCAGTTTATAGAACCGCCGCTATTTTTTTTTTGCAGAAAAATTTTTCATCTGTAAATGAATTTCGGGTATAATTTTCTTCTCCACGTTGTGGAGTTTAATGAATAATTGTCCACAGGCAGGATTAGTAAAAATCCGCACCTGGGCGAGCCACGAGAAAGAAGTATTTTCCTGAAAGGCAGCTCTCGCCGATTAATACATTAATGTGATGAAGGGACCGGCGCACGCGCATTGCGTAATTCACGGGCACGTCTTGAAATAAAAGGACAAGTCCTGACGTAAATTACGAGGAGCGCGTATCGCTGCAATTTGTAACGAGTGCATGAGTAACGACTTGTAAAAGCTCAAACTTGACTTTCCGCAAGTTCACGGGTGGCAGGATCGATAAACGAAGCCACCGCGAGAGACCTGCGTTCCTTGGCGCTCCAATTATGACCAGAAACGTATAAACGATCCCGCAGGAAATGTATCCGTTGCGATAACAGGGACAAATTTGAATTCACATTTTAATTGCTACTTCTGTCTTTCAATGGTACTATCAATTCCCTGTTATCGAACGGTTTCTATCTACATGGGCGGGGACTTCGAACGAGAAAGAAAGGGAAGCTCATATATTTCAGATGTAGTTACAGGGAATTCTAGTTCGAGAGAAAAAAAAAATAGATTTCGGATTTTCCCTTCTTGAGGGGATTGTGGATTAATTATTAGGTTGCAAATAGTATTAATTGCTTTTTTGTTGTTATTCTGTATTGGATATAATCAAAAATTGAAGTAGTAAATTAATGATAATTACAAGAGGGGGAAATCATTTTAGTTAATGTGTGTAATTATAATTTCAAAATTATTATAATTATGATTAATAATATATGTGAATATATAATAATAATTAAAATGGTTATTATACAACGTTACTGCATGACAGCAAGAATAACATTATGAAAATGAAGGTTTCAGAGAAAACATGCTTTCAGTATACGAGGTGATTATGAAATTGAAACGCTGTTGTTGTACATCATATTTATATTAATACGATAAACGCTTTGCTAAATTAAAGTTTTGTTCGTTAATGGTACATATGCTGTGTTAAAATGGTTTTTAAAATAAAAGTTAAATTTCATTTACATACAATATTATACATGCAAAAGCATTTTAACTTAATATTAATATCATTTCAAGAAAAAACTGTAAGATTAAGAAAGAGCAAAAAAATTGATATGATAAGATAGCTTAGAATATTGAACGATGAGGTATTTGGGAGATCATTTTGAAAGACGCAAAAAGGAAAAGGAAAAAAGAGAATCGAGTGGAGTTTGTAATATTTGAGTCTGTCATTGCTAGTAAACGTTGAACGTGAAATCGCCTGGGGCTAGTAGAGTTTTCGTGGAAGTACAGTATAGTGCTATACCGGGTGTCCTAAAACTTGTAAACTTCATTTCCCCAACATTCCTCACAAAGATATATAGAGCAAAACTTGATGCAAACCCAATAGTCAGTGTAGCATACAAACGACTATGTATAATACGCACAATGCTAGTTATTTGGATAATCCCAATATACAATTCCGCTATTTGCAAAACTATAAGTTTGAAACTGGGAATCAAGTTGAAATTATTGTAACATGTAATAAATGTTGCAAATGGTAAAGTAGTTTCAATAATTCAGTTTGATAATATTTTAATGCATTTTAACAAACTATTTCATTTGCAGAAATTAATCTGCAAACAGGGAAATGTTCCAACGTACATTTCACGAATACTTTAATACTACAACGCAGGGATTAATTTTTGACGCACTGAAATATTTATAAAAACAGTTTTGTTGAACCGAGAAAATAATCTTTCACAATGTGTCACATACATTTGTGATTTACCGATTGGAAGATTGTTTTATGGTTAAATCAGTGCTTGAGGTGTGAATTTACTTTATTAAATCCCTATTATAGTCAGCACCATATTTGAACGTTGTATCAAATTCATATTAACATCTAACTAGGTCAGACTTGTTACACCATTATTGGAAATTGCAATAAAGAATGTTAGATAATATCCCAATCGAGCACTCCATATGCGTGTTTCTGGCTAAACACGCCTCTCGCTGAACATCGAACAAATTTGATTGAGTTTGTAGTTAAAAAATAAAAATTTGCATGCAGGAAGTAGTAATTCGAGTTACCTTGAACGTGTTATTAAAATTACAATATTAGAAGCAATAATATTATCAAGGTATTAACATGAAATTTATAGCAAATTTCCTATTGAATGTCAAAGTTGTATTCTTGGTTTAAATTACAATGTAATGATCATAAGAGTTATATCTAATTGAGAAATTGCGTGTCTACACATACGCTGATCAGAACTACTTGTAGTTATAAGATAAATAAGATAAATAAGTTAAATTTAGCAAACCCGTATATAACTTTTTGTCACGTGTGCGTTATAGTAAGGTTTGAGTTTACGCTCGATTATCTTTAAGTAGTCATAGCTTAGGTATGTGATGGCATAATATAGATTCTCTATACATTGATTCTCAGTTAAACCATTACTTTCTACATTGTGCAGAGTATAATCTAAAAATTTTTGTTTACACACAAATAAAGCTGATGTGTTGTTCGTTTGAATTATGTAATGCTTAGTACATTCTACGAAATAAATCCATACCCTAAATAAAATATGTATCTTTCAAAAATATTGGCATTGAAATAACTTTGTAAATCATTATATATATTTAAAGTATGTTATCAAAAATCAAAATTCTAAAATATCAATTTCATTACACCAAGAAAAACTGATTATTTCGTAAATCCTTCAATTTAATAATAACTGCAATCGAATAATTTCTTGGGAGGAATATATCCCTCATTCTGTGACTGGAAAGTTAGTTGGTTTCTTGCTTTACAAGCGTAACTTATGACTAGTTACTTTATTAAGTAACTCGCTGAACCCTATACAGAAGTAAAACAAGATCCGTGAGTTTTGAGGCATCCTGTACAGATATAGTCAAGAGTATTAATAGTCATCATCGTCACAGAGCGCAGACTCGGGGGCGACGTTTTAAGGGTGAGAGATGGAGAGAGAGAGAAAGAGAGAGAGAGGGAGAATAAAAGAGAGATAGAGAAAGAGAGAGAGAAGGAGAAAGCAATGGCGAAGTCGAGAGGGGTTGTACGTAGTATGCGCCACCGGTGACTATATCTATAGCCACAGACACTACTACAAGCTGGTACAACTTGATAGCAACTCAAGAATATGCGCTTACGTTTTTGCTCTATGACTCGCGGTCGCTCACCCGTGCGTGCAAATCTTACTCGAGTGAAAACTATTACGCGCGGGAAAATCATAGGATAACAAATGAAGCGACACCGACGCCGCTTTAAACGCAAACTCATTTTTCTTCCTTTTGATCTCGTTCCGCCTTTTTATTGTGCGGCGATTGTTATTATTAATTCAATTCACGCAGATCAGCACTGATTATTCAGCGGCTTTCTATGCAAAAGCCGCGTCAATGTACGGACTGTTAACTCTGTAATGGAAATTTATCGATAGCACGCGAATTCGGCTGAAATGCGCATTTCGGATATTATTTTAATTAGGTGGAAATATTTCAGTAATCTTGATATGCGCCACCAATGAAAATCACTTTATGAATTTCGATGAGAATTACTATAAATTGTACAACGTATTGGTGCCAAATGCTTTTAATTATAAAAGCACATTTTGTTGTACATTATCAAACATTGTCAGAAAATATAAGTACGGCTATTTTTCTGATGAATAGGCAAAATCCTAATATTTGAATATATTGTTAAATTCTATATGTTTATAGATTTAAAAAGTATGAAAATATATAGTGAAGTAGATGTAGGAATTGAGTCTCATGTGGCATGTATATAATACAAAAATACAGGCAGACCATTCTGAAGTAAATTTTCCTATAACTTTTACTAACCTAAACACATAAAGAAATTTATGGGAAAAAACAATAGGTAATTTTACGAGAAGTATTTACTATCATTCTGGCAAATATTTACCATAAATTTTTGTACCGTTTTTCTTAAACTTCTTGTACCTTTGAGTTAAGTAGAATTTACAGGAGACTTTGTTGAACATTTTTCTTCATCAATTACTTTTATAACAAATTTGATTATAGTTTGATAATTACACAAAGTGTTTCCAATAAAATCAGTCATAATTTGTCCAAATATTTATATCATGCAATAGAAGAAATTGCAAAAAAAATGAATTTACATGCAACCGACGATGAAAAATTTGGAATACAGATTCTTATAATTTACAAAATACAAAGAATCATAATGCACAATTTCAACCAATGATGCAAGAAAGTCAGACAAATAAAATTCGAAAGGGTTGCGTCAAATTTTCCAATATCGCATGCCTTTCGAATATATACAGACACACGAATGAAATACGTAAAAAATCAATATCGAGAAATCTGGACAAAAAATAACCATCGATTAGCTAAGACAAACACTTTACAGGGCACCATTATTAACAACAAGAGCATTGAAGTTCGAGGATGAAAATACCTTCCGAAATTTAACAGCTTGGAATTCTTGACAGAAATAACATCGGCCATAAAATATGTTGTAAAGATAAACTATGTATCGAAAACAATCGCCGTTATTTCCTCGTTAAACTCAAAATCGCGACGTAACATGAATCACTTACGAAATTTCAGCTTTGCGTGCAAACAAATTCTACTCTAGTTATAAAGCTTATGGCAGCGAGTAAGATTCCGGGAAGCGTGTAAAACTTTCGACGAAATGCCATAAGGAATATATGTTGATGGTTCCCATTAGATGATGTAACCGTCCACTTTTATGGCTTAACCTATATGTAGCATATACTTTTATTCCATTTCATTTTGCATAATATATTTTGAGATTCGTTCTGCTTTACGCGACAAAACACGCATAAGGTTGATCTGATATCTTTTCATGGGATATAAAGGCGGATAATATTACATGTCGGGCGACTTGGAAAAACGCTACTACACATATATCTTATTAGCACTGTAAAATAGTGTTTTTTTTCTACGTTGTTAAAAAATTTTTACCCTTGTAAAAATTAGAATAATCTTTTATATTAATAGTTTCATACTCCGTAAAAAGTGTGAAGATATATCTTCTATTATAATACTGTAACAAATTAAACAAATTTAAATCATAATTATAAATAAATGTTTACTGTAAAAAAAAAACCGTAATATTTTTTATGACAATAAAACATTTGTTCTTATAATGAATGGAACGTCAGTGAATGAAGAACATAAAATGATCTGTATTTTGAGGGGTAGCGTTTATATTTTTAATGATCTCATTTACGCAAGTCAAATTAACTGGCCCTGAAACGCCGTCCTCTTCACGTTCATCAAGACAAAACCATACAACCAGACGAAACGTGCTACATAAACTCTGACAGGAAATTAGAACACAGCAAATAAATAAGAAAGCCAATTTATTATAATTAATAATTTATATCGTTCAAAAACCATACATAAAAATACGTGAATAATAAAATCTTTATTTAAGGAGTAAAAACCATCATAGTGACTTGCAAATAAATGCAAATGTTATTTCTCATATAGAAAAGCACATAATGAGTTAAAAGGATAAATATTAAAATCGTTAAATTATAAAAAAATTCAACAAACATTCCCATTGTCTTTTTTCCAGTAATTTAAATATGCAAATAAAAGGGGTTAATTGAAACCTCGAAAATTTATTTAGTGAATTTATATCTCATATACGTCCCTGTTATAAAAAAAATTTCACCCGAATATCAACATTTATAGGAGTTATGAAAAATTGGCTGAGGCGATTACAAAATCATTTTACGATGATAGCATTATATTTCATAAAGGTGTAAAGTTTTTATACACTGGATTCTAGTTCCAACGAGGGAATTTAATATTTACATTTATTACACATAATGACAGACGTTACGAGAAGCTAATATTTTTGAACTGAATTAATAAATGTTGTAACGTTTATTCATACGAAAATCAATCGCACACGTGGAATTAGAATACGTTCATCAGAGTCTAATTATAACAAGAAAAACACAGTACCTTTTTCTCTGTCGGGTAAAAACGAGAATCGTATAATAATTATAATAAATATTTAGCAGTACAAGTTTGCGAAGGAAAAAAATAATAAATAACTCGAATTAATTCCAGGTATAAATGTAATAGAGAGAAATTCAAATAAGACGATGATGATCTATTTAGAAGAGAAATTATTACTTATTTTCAAAGTGTATGCATGAATAAGATTAGTTGACTACTTGTGAACTAGACACTGCTGTGCTAAAGTTTCACTACATCACTAAGTATGTTAAAATTTCATGAAATTCACTTCGGGGTATCTTCTCTAAAAAATGGCCATAGCGGAAAAAATTTTTTATTGGGTAACACAAATTTCGTTTAAAATTACTGAAGTCAGCTTTAGAAAACGTTTTTTATGTCCATTTCAGCTCTCAGTTTTTTGTTATCATATAGAAGAAAAAAATGTGCTGAGCTAAGAGGAGTAGAGCCAGAATATTTTACATCTTATAGAATAATATAATATAAGAACACGTTATTTATAAACAAATGTATAAATATTGTATTAGTTGTGCATATATAATACGTGCAAAACTGCCCTATTTTGTATTCATGAAACGTATATGTATCTTGAACAATTTATGCCGAAATGCTAATCGTTGTTTTCGTACCCAGATATTTTTTGTTGAAAATGTGTCTCCACTTCTTCAATATTAGCAGATAAAGCATGTACAATGCCTCGCCAGTATTTTTCCAGCATTTTATTATGATAAGATATCTAGGGTCTGAATAAAATATTTCTGTATTCCCCGACGTATTATAAAAACAGACGATGCATGTTTTTCGTAATTAGGTACCATGAAAAAATTATTATTAAAATATTTATAGTTAAAATCGAAAAACCATTTGTTAATTTACGATTTCAAAGTATATAACTCTGTGTTATAACAATATGCCTTGAAAAGATCTATGCATATAAAATAGATAGTTCATTCTGAAAACTTACCACTATATGTCCTACTATTCATTGACATTTCTACTGAAATACAAAGTTGTCCTTCTTTCACTAATTCTATAACTTCACTCGTACAATAAACCACAATAAGAATTGAAAATAATTTAAAACGAACATCTTATAACATTAAATTCTAAAAAATCTGCGAATCACAACTATCCAATTAGAAAAATCAAATATCACTCAAAGGAAAAAATATTTTGAACGGAACTGTGATCGCGAACAATTTGCGACTGAAGTAAGAGATATTTGCCAAAGAGTTCGTTTTAGTTGTAGGTCAAAAGATTGGAGCGTGCAAAATAAAGCAATGAAGCATGTAACTCACTTTTCTGCGGCCGCAGCAGAGCATGGCTGCTGCGCTGCCGCCGCGCTGGGTCGCCAACGAGATGATTTGAGGCTGATGACAGATGTAGCTGAGCCGCGCTCCCCCTTCCCCCTGCAGCTGCAACACGCGCACCTGCAGCCGCACCTCTTCCCGATCGCGCTGCCCTTGACCGACACCGACTCGACCACCGTACTTGATGCGCACGTGTTTTCGCCACTGCATGAGTTCGCTGCGTCATGCCCTCTTCCTGAAATCATATTATACGTACACAATTAATGCATCATCAGTTCGTTTAACTCACACCATCGTATCACAAGCACTTCAAACAATGACAGGTTACAAAAACTCAAATTCAGCACAGATGGACATTAAAGACTCTGCAATCTCCAATGTAGACAATAAAATTTCCTACAATTGCCTTTTTTTTATTAATAAAATTTCAAGGGCACATCATCCAGTATCTAAATATAAAGAACATTGTTTATTAAAGTAGTTAGTTCTGATGCATTGAAGATCGATCGACTATTGAAGTTGGTTTTATAGACGAACATAACACGGTGAAATTGTTTTATTATAAATTACTGAGAAAGGATACTCTGAAACTACTGGAAACTTTATTGCAAGTTTCATGTGAAATATGATAACTAGTCGGATCATATGCGCATGTTGAAAAAGTAATACTGTAAGTCGCTGAATACATTTTCCAAATTTTATGTTAAATTGGATGATGCTGAAATGAAAATTTAATATAGAGTTTGTTTATGTTTAAACGTTGCTATAACATTCTATGTTTTCGAAAATATATATTATGATTCCATTTACTATGGAACGGAGTAAAGACCAAACGAGCTGGATGGGATTATTAAATGTTGCTTTGAAAAAATTGTTAAATCTCGTTAGAAGCGACATTTAAATTCAGTGAAGTGAAATGAATCGAAAATGTGTTGCAGATATTATGTGTTTAGTTAAGGACGTGTTCCAACTTTGTACCCGTTAAAAGAAAATGAGTAAGAATGTCTTGAAGGAAAACTTTTTTAGACTGAAAAACGACACTGAAAATTGATTTCTTATAAGAACGAGAATCGGATGTACGTTATTAGAGAGGAGCGATCGCAGAAACAAACTGTAAAAGTAATCCAATTTGAAAAAGGGTTTCCACTCGTTTAACACGCACACGCAAATACGCGCGATGCAATGCATCTTGCATAATTTGCTTAAGTTGATTTTAATCGGGTGGAAATTGATGGTTTAGCCGAGTTGCGGTCTGACTAATTGCAGTTTGGTCAGTTTACGATTTCAGTTGCAAGCCGCTTTGACGATAATAATTTCATCGGGGTCATTCCAATTGAATTTAAAATTCGCTGGGCAAGAAATTTCACAATGGCAACAATGGCATCCACCGCGAGCCGTAAAGGTAATAACCATAAATAATTGCGCGACATCGTCGAAATATGTTTAAGATCTAGCATAAATGTGCATATTTAGCGTTTGTGATTACATATGAACTTTGTTGCGGGAATTATGTAAGCCTGAAATTACGTTAATGGCAAAACAACTGTAATAATATTTGGATTGCGGCAAATTGTACCGTGATACAAATCTGGAAAATTTCATTGGACACAGTTGTCTGGAGTTGTTGTGTATGCGTGTTCGCAAGACCATTAAAACGAATTTTGCATATTTTGTTAAGCATGATGACAATTAGCAACTCGAGAAAAAAATCAGCATTTGTTTTTTCTTTCTGCAGAAAATGTGTTAAATAATATATAATATATATATTTAGAGAAGAGTCAATACGTTAAAGGGATTTCAGACATTTTCATTTCTTTACGTAATGTCAATTAAATTTTAACGCTTTTGTAGCGCTAATGATAAAGATGCAAATATTTTCCTGGCATTTTGTGAAATGTATTAAGGCATGACGCGACACAAAAAAATGAACGTCAGTCACCTCTACCATAAACGTCAGACACGCACATTACTTCAAAAACAGCAAATTATCAGGTAACTTGTTACGACTGACACAGCATGTTTATGCATTGATTGTACTGCAGCAAAACGACTTGGAAAGACTTTTAGATTTTCTGTTTTTCTTTACAAACAAAAAGATAAACACAATTCAGTCAATAATTATATTTATGCACAATGGCATGCATTTCAATAATATCTTCACAATATGTATTTTAATTTCTGTATAAATAAATTCTGTTGAAATAATACAAATCAATACAGAGCTTAAATGTAAATCGTGTGCCTTGCTTCAGAAACTGTTGATGTTATTTTCGTTATCTCAGAAAATATTTCTATTGTCCTGAATTTATGCAGAAAAAACTTTAAACGCATTATAGTGCAGTCTTCTCTTTATGTGCGGTCATGAGAGAAATGACTATTAGTGCATCCTTTTAGCATACCTCTCTTTTTTCCCTTGAAATTAAACTTTTTCTTCATTAAATACCACATAATACGTTTTATGTGTCGAACTGGGTTGCACCTTGTTATTAAGTTCATTGTACTCAATATTGGGATAAATTAACTTTCGCTAACGTGTATTTACTACAGTAGAAATCCAATGAGGATTTCGCTCCAATGAGGATTGCATAGCTTTCGTGAAGCGTTATAAATTATGATCGTAATGGTGGACAAATATGTCATTCAAATCAATTTGAATTCTACCACTAAAAAGAAGCCACCTATTGCTGCGCCACCACTCCATGCTTTACGAAAGCTATGCAACCAGCGTAATCCTCATTACAGTATATACAAATTTTGCTAATTATTATGCCGAAATTTTTACAGTGATTTTCACCTTAAAAGTAACTGGAAACAATTATTAACTTAAAAAAATATTTGTTGGTATATCTGAGTAGATAATAATGATATTAATTTTGATTTTCACTTGTTTATACTACAAGGCGTACCCCATCATACAGCCAATTCCCCTACACGTCATGACCACGGCCACTTTGTTGGTCAAAGCTTTATGCTCATCCTACGTGTCATGCTCATTATATTCCAAAACCCCTATGCACTCACTTCCCCTAAGTGTCACATATCCGTTGTTTGATATAATGGAATTGTTATATCTAATAACCCTAGTATGCGTTTAATTTTATCGTGTGATATGACCCAAATGAGTTATACTCCAAATATCCTACACTCTTCCGGGGAATCAGTATTTTAAAATCTTGATTTCTAAACAGTTTCTCTCATTGGAAGCAACATTAGAATCATTATAAACAAGCATCATTTTATTTTATTGAAATGAAATGATAAACTTTATCTAAAAATGTGGAAACGATTACTCCTAAAATTATTGTTAAATACGTTAGATGGTCAGATTTTGTCTAGTAGTGTGAGTCGACGTATAGTCAGACTTTACAAGAAAATAAGGAATATCCATCATTCTGGTAATTTATATAGTTTGTAGGAAAAAATGAAATGATATTTATTAAAGAATTTCGTTACAAGTAGTACAGGTCAATATATAGTCAGACACTGCAAAATGGCTAAAAATTTGTATCACTTTCTTCAGGGCCTACGTTAGCATAGATTCCATTGAAGATGCGAAGTAAAAATAATACAAATACTTTATTTAATCTCAAACTTAAAGATAAGTTCTTTATTTTTAATTTATATTAAATTCTTTCCTATGAATATTTCCTGAAATCCGATAAACGTGATTAATTATTATCACGGAAAAAAAGAAAGGACGACAATGTATGACCCGATTGATGTTTGCTTTGATGAGAAATACTCGAGCGAATGTGTGTCGTCTGGAGCATTCGTAATTTCACTTCCAGACACTTGCAATCGACGTTCAATCCGATTGCTCCTGTCAGTATTTTTTCTCGGAAACTTTATCTTAGAAATGAGGTCAAAACAAGGAAAATCAAATGTCTAATGGTCGATATACCTCCCCCTTTTTTTTATGTCTGTCTAAAATCAAATGCGTGCGCGCGTGCTTTTACGTTATACGCGACCCTGTGTACGAGGGCTTTACACATACACATTCTGTGGCCTCTGCTCCACATTTCCGATCGTTTATTTTAATGTTTCTACATTTATCGGACGGAAATAGAATGACATGGTGAAATATTAACTCCTAAGTCGTAGGATGAGAATGAAACGGCGCAGTGTTTCATCGATCTCTCTTCGAGATCGGATCAATCACTGTTGAAAATTATTGAATTACTGGAACGTGAATTTGATTCTATTTCAGTGTTACGTATTTTGTAACGGCAATGAAGAGCATTCACATTACAAGTGGAAAACGATTTTTTTATTTTTCATTACACCGCTGTACTTTTTTTAAACATTTTATTATACCGTATATATTTGTTGTATAAAAATGGTTTTACAAATTTCGATTTAAGCTCGGATTGTGTATTATATTTCATTAAAGATTTACGTTTGGTTTACAGATAAAAATCTTGGTGGACCAAATTAAACGATTTTTTCTTCTGCCCTTTTTTCCAGTATTCATATAAAAATACAGAATTATGAATTAAAAAATTTATGTGCTTTAAAAAAGGAATTTCGCGATGGTATCACTGTGGTTATCTTCCTCTTCTTTTAAGAGGAGTATTAAGTTAATGTGAGTCGAACAATCTTTCATAAAATACTTGATTTTCATTTAAAAGAGTTACGTAATAGTGTTATGAGAGTGGATCACATTTTTATGTAATCAAACTTCATCGTTTAAAGCAGAACTTAATCAATTAGTTTCCTTATAAAGTGCTTCAATTAGATTGATTGATACATTAATCCTTATAAATTGGATTAAGGATTCAATTTACTTTATCCAAAATTTAGGACACTATTTCAAGAAATAAAACTTTAGCAATGAACCATGAAATCTAAGCTATATTGTTCAAAGTATTAGACTGCCATTTAATCCTTTAAGCTGTTGAAATTAAAAAATTAAATTTCCTTCAGTAACTTAAATAAGTCGTAAAATCCATCTGTCGCCATTCTTTATGAAATATCGTATAGTAATTTAATGTGTTTTACTTGATGAAAAAAAAAAAAAAAAAAAAAAAAATGA
>JABFQA010001490.1:0-13608 GCA_022817065.1 Probaryconus sp. ZL-2020 | reverse complement strand
AACGTGTTGTTAATATAAAGACACAATTAATTTACTGACTGATAATAATTAAAGCAAATGTCACTAATATTTAATATCAGTCTCATAATGTACCTTATATAATTTAATTAATTTAATTAATTTAATTAAATAAAATAATTATCATCAGCAGTGTTTTTTATATGAAGCAGAAAAAAAACGACCATATAATAGATATTTATGACAAATGTAATAACATTCTTAATTAAAAATCAGTTTAATTAAAAAATTTTCAAGTTCATTAGGAAATTCTCGTTGGGGGATTAATAGCGTAATGCATAACTGAAAATTTTTTTAATTAAAATATTAATGTGTTTTTGTATAGAGAAATATGATCGATGGGAAAAAACAATTTTGAGATTGAAATGACTTTTGATGTCTGTGAAATGGATTAAACGTGCGAGTTTGTTCGAACCAAACAAGAGTGAAAATAAGGCTTTCCGTCGCGCCTAATTCATCGTAGGATTAGGGTGTATCGCGTGATACATTTTGTTGGGGGTGAAACGTAAAAGCATCGCATTGCGGAAGTTGCAGCTGGGCGTTACGCATCGCTCGGCCGATGAGGGGGTCTCTTGCTACAATCTACGTGATATTTCATGCAAAATTTATATGCATTTCGTTCTTTGCCATTCCATCGTTCTTTTCTATTTTCTAGCCTCAAAACGAATACTAATAGCGCTCGTAAAATCAGTCAACTGAACAAAGAAAAACACGTTACACTTTAGCACTGAAAAGAATTAAGTCAAATGTATGCATAACGTTCTCAAGCGGTACAAATTGTCGTTTTGTTTTGTTGTTTTTAATATTTACAGGTAACGATTGTATCAAGTTCCGAGTAAATAATGACATTCAAGAAATTAGATGTACGTTTTAAAAGGAATTCTCTTTTTGCATTCGCTCAGATCTCGTCGAAATCAGCTTTTTTATAGCGTATAATTAATTCACTGTTTGTGTTTTCAGTCAAAAGGAATATCATTTTCCTGTGAATATGAAAAGCAAACTTAATTTACTTTGTTGAAACAATTGCAAAATGTATGAATTATGATTTTTCATTTCAACGGCTTCAAAAGACTTTTTCATCTTAAATTAAGTTAATCTTTATTTGTTGGTAACTACGAGATCAATCTGACATTGCTGTCGAACGAAGGCAAATGTCTTTTTTCATGATATGACATTTCGCAATATAATGGAAAAATTGTTTTTCCTTTATACTTTTTTGCGAATGATAAGGAACATTATTTTATTTAAATTCAAAAGAAAACAATTATACAACAAAGCAGCAGGAGCATATAGAATATTTATATTTTACTGATAGCTGACGTATAAAAAAATACCTCAGTACAAATTGTGTTAGTGTGTAAGAAATGATTTTAAAGCAACATATTTCTTCAGAGACATTTCATATAACATTTATGACAGGAAAAACTTTTAAAGTCCCATTATCTTGATGTCATGGACAAAAATATATATTTCCTGTGCCTTTTGTAAAATCTACATTCGTCAATTAATTTATTTTCTAAAATCTCCAGCGTTTTACATAAAGAAACAACTTCATCGACTTTGATACTACTTTGATACAATAAATCAGGTTACAGAATGCTTGGAAGTGTAATAAAATATTCATTGAAATGAAACGAGAGAGCACATTCGGTTATTTGACGATAGCCGGGACACACATCGCGTTGGGTTATGGCAAATATCGCGTTCGACTAAATTGACTCGTTTGGTCGCGCTAAGCCGGCGATTTAGTAACGTGAGCGTGAGTACTCGCCGCGGGGCATTCGGGGTCGTAAGTTGTTGACGAACCGTTGTTATTGGCGGTGCACTCTTTCGGGGCGCCGGTCAAATTTGACGTCTACCTCGATCGAGAGCTCAACCTTTTTCCCCCTTTTTTCCCCTTCATGGCCTCGCCATGCGGATCACGCGTCACTCTGGTATGCGTCTCGCGCAATGATAATCTCCTTTTACATGGACGCACTCGTTCTCGCTCGAGATATTAATGTAAATTCTCATAAATCTCGACGAAGACGACGAACTCTTAATTCCTGACGGGCTCGAAAAAAATCACTTTTTTTCGTCCTCCTTAGCACTTTAATTGATGTCGGAAATGATATTTATGCTCGCTAAATGATTTCGAAACTGTAAAGCAGCAGCGTTTCTTAATTGGATGTTAAGTTGTTTTATTGAAACGGTTGCTCTTTCACATTGTTGCTGGTAGAATTTTATTTACTCTTGAGGGCATTTAATTTATAAAATATTTGCAGTTTATTTGTATTTATCAGCCGGAAGGTATTTAATACGAATAAAGTGTTATATGTTTAATGAGTAACGAACGAATAATTGAGATCAGAAAATACCTTTCCAATCTATGGTGATTTTAGAGGGTGATTCGAATCCCGTGAAAAGAACGCGTGTAATCGAAATATTTATAATTATTGCTAGCTTCATGAAGAATAAAGATTGTATATATAGAATCGCGATATAAATTGCGGACTTAAGTAGAGGAGGGACACATCAAAGAAAGTCAAGAAAAATACGAGAAATAAGAACGTCTTTATACTCGGCTTTCACTACTTACAAATAGACGGAAATAAATTTCATAAATGCCCGCGAGCGGTGACAACTTATTTTCAGAAATTGTAAACGGGGGTATTTTGATCCTTGTCGGCATTTCAACAATGTTCGAGTTTTTACCGGATCACCTAAATTTTTAATTAACTTTGAAGGGTATGAATGTTTTCTTGACTTAAACCGTTCGCTTGACTTCGCTAAAGTTTATCTATGATTCGAATGACCCAACTAAACTTCCAGCTGGGCGCCAAGAATTTTTCTCCAAGCTTTATATAGAGCACCTCAAAAGCACAGTTGCAAATAGAGTCGCCAACTTTTATTATTTCACCGAAAGATATCGTAAGATTTAATAGAAACCTCTCCGGGTCAAATAACAAAAGGTGGCAACTTGAGTTGGAAACTTTTCGACCTTACCCTCCTTGCTTGCTGCCACTCTGCTCTCTATCTTACAGACGAGTTTCTTTCGTCTTCCACTTTGTTTTGTGTTGCCGTCATTTATTAAACATTTTTCATGCAAACTTAAACTCTTAAAAACACTTCTCAGGCAAATGAGATTGCTCGCTCTGAAAAAGCTCCCGAATCTTTTCTGTATGTAAGTAAACATAATAACCGGTTAATATCTTCAACTGTTTTTCAACTCTTCAACTCTTTCGAGAGAGTTACGGCAAGTTTCTCTAACAAAAAATGCAATTCTGACGCTTGAACTGCGAGTGCATTCAAAATAGCAAACGCACGAAAAAAATAAATAGTCTCCCTGTGCTCGCTGGGAATTGGGTTAATAGATTTTTAAAAGCAGGTTGAGACACGTTGCAATGAAAACATCATCATCCTTTCTCGTTTCTCTTCATCATTCTTTGAAATGCGCTGAAATGATTAGTTAATAACTCCATCGTGAGCATAATCGAGCTTTTTTAGCAGCAGGTGCTTTAGCTTGCGAAATCGCTTGCAAATAGTAGGCAAAGCACCCACTTCCGCGACGTTTAAATAGACGTCCGCGCGGTGCAGCTGCGGCAGCAAAACGCTCGAAAGCTAATCGAAAGCTCTGTCTCCGTTGGTCTGAGCGAGCGATGCCATTTCCGCGCAAGCGTTTGAAAATACAGCTGGTACAGAGAGCGCTATAAACGTCGAATAGGAAATGCCTAGGTAGTAATTAGTGGTGGAGCGCATTCGTGAGGTCTGTATGTTAATGAGCAACGACGCAACGCAACGACTGACTCACATTTCATTGTTGCCTAACCCACAATTAGGCGAAAGATAGGCAAATCAGCCGCTCCGTGAGCGCCAAGAGCATCTTCGAGGCGCTCTCGAGAGAGTTGCGATTTTGCAACGTTGTTTCGCTCGCGCACACGTGATTATTCCCTCATGAAACGTCAATGGGAAACCACGAAGAAAGATTCAAAAAAATAAAAAAAAAGATTAAAATTAATCTCTGTAAAATGACTAGTAAAAAAAAAAAACAAGTTAAAATATTAAAGATGCTAGATACTATCAAAATTTTTAAGTGTAAAAATCATTTTCACACTTTCAATTTGACGATCATTTATCTTTACTGAAATTCAACGTTGAAAATCAATGTTCGAAACTTCACTCTCATTAAAGGCTGAAGGAAAATCCACTGTCGTTTCGCTTGGATAACCAGCGACATGTCAGTCGAGGGTCACGTAACAGAGGGGAAAAAGGGGGAGGAAGTATTTTTTTAACGAGTAAGGTGGGAAAATTTTGCGCGAAATTTCAAAGAATAGATAGACGATTTGATACTGTCCTTCCCCCCTATCTTCAGCATTGTTTGCAATCTTTTTAACGACATTGTGGAATATCGTTATGCAAAATTGTCCCTCCAGGAATTTGCATACGATTAATAAATAACGCACGGTTTTGCGAAATGCTGTTCGTTAATGATTGCCCGATACGTATGCGAATAATAAATTTAACAAGTTATCAATAATAATAATGTATTCAATAGCGTGTAATGCCGCGCTCGAACGCGCTGTAATTATCATCATAATCGGACGCGTTACGATGTTACGGCGGAAAAAGGATTCATGAATTTTTATAATCCCATATTTCACGCGCGCGACTCGTAAAACTTTAATATATATTTATATTCGCAAAAAAAGTACCAAAAAGGATGTTGTTGTATAATTTGAAACGCAAACTGCATTTTTAAATATAAATTATTCCATTAACGCTTCGCCGTTTATTTACCGCGTGTGCTTTTCCGGAGTTTCGGAACCACGGGAAATCATATTTGCCGTGAAAGCCTTTGTTAAACGAAAATAATCAACCGGACCGAAATTCTATCCAACCCTTAACGCGGCGAAAAATGACGCGTTAAGGTCGTCGATATTTACATCTCCGTACACGAGGGAAGGCTTTTCATTAAATTGCAAATGTATGCGTCGCGAGAAAAAGCCAAAGCAAATCGACACGTCCGAGACACGAAAAATAGTCTCACGGAGACATTTCTTTTTCTGGCGCTTTTTAAACGTCCAAAATGCCCGCAAAAATGCCCGCAATTTTATTCGGGCATTATTCAGCTTACATTGTGAAATATACATAATCGATAAACGCCCTGACCCCCCCCCCTTCCCCCTTTCCCTCGGTATTAATCAACAAACAACGAATAAATATGCATATTAATTAATATTCGTCTGAGGTACCGGTAATCGACGATATCTAAGCACACCTCGCATCATCATTATCGTCATCATCATCATCATCATTAAGCATCGTATATACAAGCGTCGCGAAATTTTAGCGAGGATCGCGTATCGAAAGAAGACGAGTAGACGAAGAAGAAGTGGAAGATGAAGAAGAAGGGCCGGCGATAAATTAATTCGAGTCCTGGTTTTACGAGAAAGAGAGAAAGAGGGAAAGAGAGTGAGAGAGAGAGAGAGGAGAGAGTCCGTGGGTAGAAGAAGATTATTATACCGTCTCTTTTTCTCTCTTCCCTCTCTCTCTCTCTCTCTTTCTCTCTCAGCAAGAAACAGAACGAAAGGCAGAGAAGAAGGTAGATTGGTGGTATAGGTTGCGCATAGAGAACGAAGGAGCCGAAGGGTCGAGGAGAATGATCATACATATTCATGGCGTGCCGCGAGCGGCCAACGCCGCATGTGAAAATCTTTAGCGTACGCGCACGCTTAAATTATTTTCCAAATTTTTTCATTCGTTTGCGCCGTATGTTCTCGCTCTAAGTAGTTCTAGGACCCCGCTGAGACACCGAGCTTGAGTGTAGCAATCCTCCCTGTGCCGTTGAGCCACTCGTTCAGCGTACACATTGTTGCTTAGTGCTGCGATTTACGAATGTCTCGGATTCAACGGGCAAAATTTACCTACAGTTACCGTCGTAATCATGGTTTTATAAGTCACACTTGCTTCTTTCACTGCTGGGGCGAAAATAGATACCATGGATTTAACTTCAAGTGTTTCTGTGGTTAGAGTAATGCTTCGAGGTTTATGTAGCTTTAATTAATAATGGAAATCATAATCATTCGTGAAAGTTATTTTATGAACATCATTCTTAGTCAGTAATTCATAATGATCGTAAAGAATTTTTGAAAATGATCTGTTCACAAAATTATTCTGAAACCATAGGATTTGCATAATATATGTCGAAAATATTAACGTGAAATTTATATACGACTAACGCTCCAATTGTTCATCTATATAAATTATTGAACAAATGAATAAACACGTAATCATTGATAATTATGTTATAATGATGATTTTATCTCTTCTGATCTGATAGGTGGCGATGCGATTTCAATTTCCATATTGCAATAATAAAACAAATTGTGGCTTATGAGATATGTTTATTCATTTGATAGAGAATAGAGTGGGCGCTGAGGTGAAGTGCCGACAGACTCCGTTCTCCACGCTGCTGTATCCAGCGTGTGCGACTGAGAACCGCCTAACCCCAGGAATTCGCTCATTTGCGCGTACTCGACGAAAAATGCGCGCGTAAACATTTCCGCTTTGGGAGTCGAGTGCAATTTTCTACACGGTTCAATTTTACCGAGTACATTTACGTTTGGTTTTTTAGCATATGCCACGACGATTGGTCACGGGCTTGATTGCGCGCCGCCGCGCATTTTGCATTTCGTAGACTATCTTCAGCCGTACGGATATGGTATTGTAAAGCGCACTAAAATAAATCTCCAGGAAGTTAAAAATGTATTAAAGTTCCGCGCGCGGCTTTGAAAGTAGATTTTTTGAAATTGTATCGTATAACAGAAGTAATAAAGTTTGCTCTTATTGTCTCCGGTTTCCCTTTATTGTCCCCTTTATTATTTAGCTGACGTTTCGGTCATTCCGCGACTATCCCCACTCCCACGGCATTATATATTTAAACTCCTTACGTCGTCCAATAACGTTCGTTCATAAAAGCCGTTAAAACGCAATAAATGCGTATGAAATTTTCAACTGGGTCATCCCGGCCCCGCAATTGCCTTCGGGCTTACAAATTTACACGCTTTAATTTAACACAATTCGCCTACTCGCACACACGTGCGCGCACAATCATACGGCATATGAAAGAGTTCGTTGCACGACTTTTAAATACAAATTCAATTTTGCTCTCTCCCGCACTCCCTCAAAAGCCGAAACTTTTTCTGTCCAAATGCAATTCACTTAAGTCTAAACTCAAAAGCGTTACGTGCGCCCACAAAAGGATCCTTTAGCTACAAAAGAACTTTCGCGTAAACGTCGACAAATGTACCGTACAAAATAGCTGCACTTCGAATCGGAATCCTCTTCTGTTTAGCTTTAATAATTTTCAACGCAAGAGAATTTCCATTGGCCACAAAACCATTTGACCATTTGACCATTTGTCTCAAACTAATCTTTTAAGAAATTTTAAACCACGGTACAAGGTACGTTGCCGGAATAAAGCTTACTACATATCACATAATGACCGTCCTCTTTTCAAAGAGCGCGACTCAACGGAGCGTCACGCGTGCTCTACCTTTTGTTTCGTTTCCTAAGTTTTCCCGTGCTTTTTTGCGCGCGATTTATCACAGAAAAGTGGAGAATCCGGCTGGAATGCGCGGCATTTGAAGCGTGAACGTTACGGGAGGGAGGTAGGGAATATATGGCGGTATGACGAAGGGAAAAATTCAGTGCGACAGATTCGCTATCAAAAAAGAGAAAATACTGTTTCGATGATTAAACCGCACGGCGTATTGGATTTGTTGTAGAAAATTGAATTCGGCTGATATTAACGCAATTTAATCCCGGCAGTTTGGCTCGTTTTCGACACCGTTTCGTAATTCCCTTAACTAATTAATATTAAACAAGATTAACCCGCTTCGTTGCAAACGATTAAGTTTAATTCCTTTTTGATTTCTCATTAAGTCTTAGAAATGGTATTCGCTGTATTCGAATTCATCGAAATAATCGCTAAAAGCAATTAATCCAGAAAGTCAAATTATAAAAAATTCGTTAGATTCAAACTCATTAAACACTAAACTAAACTCTTGATATAATGTTAATGATAGATTTATCTCTAAAATCATTGAATGTAAAAAAATATTGCAAAATTTTCGTAAAAGATGGTGTAATATAAAGAATTTTAGCGAGCTGCCGTTATTTATGGTTCGAATGGCATTTGCAGAAAGTGATTGGGATTTAATCCCGCTCTTGATAGGAGCCATTAGCATTGCTATGACGAATAGCTGGAGTTGACTTACGCGGGCGACAGGTAAAAGAGGCAGGGCGATCAAAATATTTACATAATCCGGTACTTAGTAGCATCCGAGTAATTTTTCAAAGTCTGTTAATCGAGAAAGTGCGTGGATTTTGATATATACCTAACGTCGGAGGATGAAAAAATTCGAAACAGTTATCGCGAACTTTTAAGGTGTTTTGTATCCTATTTGGAACCGTGATTTTTCATTATGAATAGTACGCATTTATCAAAAGAATCAATTCCAACCTTTTTGTACAATGACGTTTCAAAATCCAGTGGCTAATTAAGCGTAGAAATATTGCGCTGTTTTATTATATCAACGAGTCAGTTATTTTCGAATGAAATTCAAAGGCGCAGGAGAAATATTTCAGTCGACGTTTACGGCGTAGGTTGCTGTTGTTGTTATTATTATTACGTAATATGGAAAGCACGTTTGATGTCTTTTAATTGGATGTCTGAGACGTTTCTGAAATGGTGACTTCTTTATGAAGAAATTACACAGGCATCTTGCTGTGCGCGGAATCATGCATTATGTATAGGCATATTTACGCATAGGAATCACGATCGGCTAGATGCAGTTCTCATATGTAAGGCAGCAGTGCGTGCGTTCACTCATCCCATTTATCTTGCTTACGCTACGTAAATTGGGATCTATCCTTGCGCGACTGATACCTTAAATATTCAGGAAACGACACACCGCGCCTCTATACACACTTCGCAGTGCAATATTTTATTCCTTTAAAATAGCTGATCCCTCCGAGGACGCGGCCTGCCTGATTTATACAGACGACAGAGACATTTCTCTGCGCATTTTCATCATTCATTTTAATCGACCAATCAAAAACTTTATCAATTTGAACGGAATTTCGCGATCTATTATGCGATGTAATTTTTAAGTGGCAATTTGCGACACCGTGAATTTTCATGGACTCCCAGAAATGATTCCGGCTGTAATTTAAGGAAGGGATTATTCATTGTTTACGCGGCAATTCCATCTAAAGAGTTAAAGTTCATTTATTAAGTGAGATTACGGTCATTTCGGTGATTGTAACATTAGAGATCCTTGGAATTAGGCGCTAAATTTTGAAGAGCGCAGCACAACTACAAAGTTAAATAAAATAATCCTTTATTCAGTTGCCAACTTTGATAATAGACCACGAAAAGTTATTTTCTGAATCATTATTATTTAACAATTAACTACACAGTTTTACCTTATGGTTTAAACTTTGCTTACTGTATTCCATTAATTTTTTTACAATGTTGTTTGTAGAAGTACTTGAAAATTAAAAGCGAACGATTTACGCCACCCAATATAATAGTTAATAAATGATCAATTACCACCTTAAAGTAAACAAATAATTGATCTGCCATCATTTAAACTTTTCTATAACATCGTTAAGGCGGACAGTTGACTTCTAGTTTTGACAGATGTACATTCACCTACGAAACCTTTACAATCCATCTTCTTAGAGCGTGTTTCTCAAAGGCAAACAGAATACCTACTTCTCTCGCAACTTTCCACTCGCCCAAACGAGCATAAATTCAAATCGTTATTTATTTCCTACCGACAATTATAAAAAGTGCAGTATCAGGCGCGCGATTGGCGGAATGCTTCTTGTCGCCTATAAAGCTCGGCAACTTTGACACTCCTATCTTACGATACGATACGGCAGGTGTAGGATTCCGTTTGGAATTTAAATCGGATAGAAATTCTCGACGTAACAACCTCATAAAGTTGGCCCCTCAAAAATTAAGCGTAAAACGAAATAACGCTTTGATAAATAAGTTTGCATTACGTAATCGAATCACATAGTAACCGACATTCCAGTTTTACGATATTATGCTTACGTGCTTTCGATAGGTCGCGAAGGATCGCACGAGCGGATGATGATAGGAGGAGGGTCGCACTCAGAACGTGGTGGCATATGCGTCAAGGTTAAGCGTTAATTGACCGAGTGCTCGACACACCGCGGAAGTATTAGCTTTATTGAGTATGAAATTAAGACGTAGTGGGATACGCGTGTACCGGGAATATATGTAATTATGTCCCGCTGACTGTAGCGGGACACATAGCATGCGCGTCGGGATCTGTGCTCTCTTCCAAACCACCGAGTCCGTAATCTCTGACCCCGTTGCGCGGCGTTTTTTTTATCGCGTTATCGCGGATTTTAAAATACGTCTACACATTCGTATGAACTTTATTCGAGGTATATACAAACTCGACCGTAGATCAGCTCACGTGAATTTATGACTTACGCACGCACCGTACAAAGCCAATTGATACTGGAATTGTGAATTGATATGGATATCGCGTGTGCTTTCTTATGTACGATCGTGTATACGGCCAATGTCATTCGAGAAATGTAATTATGTGTACGAGCTACTTGTTTTATTTGTATTTAGAAATGATGGTGTTTTAAACAAGTTCGTTGCATTAATAAACTGCACGAGTTTATTCTTACTAGAAAAATCCAATGAATGCAGGAGGAACTGAATTCATGCAAATTATTACAATAATAATTATGAGAAATGGTAAAAATAAACTCCGCGATAATCAAATGAACATTAAGGTCCTGTGGATTCAGGTTCTTCTGAAAAGGATAAATATTGTAAAGTGTCGTTTATTAATACATTAAAAAAGAATAGATTCAGAAATATTATGTTATTTGCATCTCGAGATTAGATAGTCTGTTTCGTTAACGGAGTTAATGATAAGATATGGATGCTATTGGATGAATTATATAATAGAAAATTACTTGAATACGAAATATTAAAGTGTTAAAATTATTTTGTATTATTGATTAGTAATGGAGTCGTGAATGGAATATATTTTGTTTTTTAAAAGAACTAGTTTGGAACAGAATGTCCACAGAATGTCTTTGTTCGCTGCGTATACTCAAGCAAAAATATTTTTCGAATCATCTGGAAATGGTTGTAAAAAAAATTATTTCCCATACTCAAAGAGCGAAAGTTTAAAAATATTTTTCCTATTATTATTACCAGATGTTTACCACGCTCCCTTTGACGCATTCCATATGATGGCCATACACAACTTCCTCCTCTTTCTTCTTCAGATAATTGTTCAAAATATGTTAACAAATATATCATAAACCCTTACTCTCTCGACATCCATAATTAAATCATCCAATCTATACAATAAATCATGAAAATCAATAACATCGAAATCTTAAAGGAATGAGGTAGAGGGAAAAGGGAACAAATCATATATCAATAATTTTCGTCAATTCATAAAACCATCGTTCAAAGAAGCATCCCCTATCATAATCCCGAGATTGAAACTGAATCGAGCTCGAACAAAACAGCCAAGTATGAGTCTGCAAATCGTGGACAAAAAGAAAGGAAAAAAAAAAAAAAAAGTCGCCCTGAAAAGTGAGTCGATCGGATTGTCAGAAATGCATGCACCCGATACAAATGACTCGTGGCTAATCATGTCCGAGAGAACAAAAGTAAAAGTGAAACGAGCAGAGGTCGGATGAAAAATAACGTCGCAATGACAATGTCGAAGGAGAGTTCTCGAGTCACTTTCACGGGCGCGCACGCACACACGATTCCTTTCTCACGAGGAGAGTCGCTCTTCGTTCCATCGTTCTCGGGGGCGCGAAGGAGCGACGAAGACAGAGAGATTAGACGAAGAGAGTAGAACAAGGATGGTGGTTTTCTCTTCGTCCGGCAACGTGTGCGATGGGATCGTCCTCGTTTTGCGTCGGCCCGCTAGCCGCTGGTGCATACCGGTCGGCCGCTCGTGTAACCGATTTCCTCGTGTAACCGATTACCTACGACTTCCTTATTATGCCTTCTCGATCGGAGCCAAGCGCAACTCAAGGGCCCCGCTATGTACGCGAAATCTTTACACGCGTTGCACGCCTTCCCGCGGGTTTCAACAGTACTGTAAAATCTCCGCACACAACAGCAGATTCTTGGCTCGTATGAACACACTCCTACGCTTTTGCATGCACAGTCTGAGGGGTAGAGAAACTCGTAATGATTTGTTTTTGCTTTTGTTTTTGTTTTTTTGTTTTTGTTTTTTTTTTTTGTTTTTTGCATGCGATGCAAAAATTACATAATAAGGGATACGATGATACGTTCTTTTGATTAAGTTACAGCGATACTCGAAATTGTATGAATGAAAGAGGAGTGCACGCAAAGATAACGCTTGCAAACAAGTGCATTGACTCGAGAAATGTTCTATTCAACGCATAACGATCGAATTCGAAGATGCGAAAGCATTGCAAATTAAATCCTTTAATAATGCCTCGTAGAGACAACTTTAAATTGCTTTGTGTAAATATTGCAGTCGCGTTGGGATGATGATAATACAATGTTGTTAAGTTTTTATTGAGCTTTTTTATGATCGTAAAATTTTAACTCGAAGTTTCAACGAATTATTTCGAAAATTAATGTGCATTATTGTTTTAACACATAAAATCTTGGTGATGTTTAATTAAGTTGTTTATAGTTCTGTACATGATGAATAAACTACGTATAGTAATATAAATGCAGACGTTCGTGCACAAAGTTTAATAATCGAGTTAAATATAAAGTTCAAAGTTCAATGAATCGATTTTATGATAAAAACGTATTCGCACTTACATTTTCTATAATTAAGAGTAACGAGAGATGAAAATTACTCAGAAAGTAGTATTTCGTTATAAAAATTTTTTTTTCCTGATAATATAGATAATCTTTATGAATATTAAATGAATAAAATTTCACATCTGATTATATATATTACTATGTAAATGTATATACTCGAATTATGCATTACACATTGTAAATTTACATACTAATACATTTGAAGACATTAGTATGTACAAAATTTATATATAAGTCGACGTTTCCACTTAAGTTATAATAATTTGTTGTAAACTTCAGTAATTATATTGAAAATTACGAAGTAATAACATATTTCGTACATTACTGCTTTATTCTTAATAATGTAATTGTATATCATTATTATATAACATTTATTTTTTACTGCAAAAACTCGTTATTTCTGAGTACTTCTGAACAAAATATAATATAGATCAGAATGAATAATGTTACTTTTACGCTTTTATCTTGTAATATTTTTATAAGCCTTTAACTCATTTCGAGTTTAATTAAACATTAACCGTAATTATCTATTATATATACCAGAGGATTTGGAAAATGATGGAGATTTCGTGAAATGAAATAAAGTATATGGGCACAAAAAGCAATGAACAAAAAAATTACAAGTTGCTAATTATAACATGTAATAATGAATTTTTCTTAAGGAAGAAACACAGCCAATGCTTCTTTCATACGATTAAATTATTTCATTAATACGGATT
>JABFQA010001489.1:0-13612 GCA_022817065.1 Probaryconus sp. ZL-2020 | reverse complement strand
ATATAAAGTAATGTTAAATGCAAACTTTAAACATCTTTTCCTCAAAATCCACAAAATTGGAGTTATCTAGTTTTTCCCACAAACCACAGAATGATTTTTTGAATCTTCTGCAAACTTAACCATCATTTAATATTTTCCGGTACGAAGACAAAAGGAAAAGAAAAATCTTCTTTTTATTTTTTTCTTTTGTTTTTACGAAATAAATGAATGATACGAAATAAATTCATCGATGCAAAGAAAATCATTAGTTCTACATTTGAAAATACTCGATATTTATTTCGCATATTGTGCTCGTCGATTTTTTCCTTAATCGTTCTCTGTGTTTGGTTCGTCCAGTTGATGTTTGAAAGAAAAAAGAAAAAAAAAGATAAAATAAAGAGGAGAAGGAAAAAAAAAACGTCTTAACGATTTCAAAGCCATTGCACATCGTACGGGGCAACGACGCTCGTAACGATCGACTCCTCGACTAGTAGGAAGGTTGGACTTATTTTTTCCCAACAAAAAACCGAACCCAACGAAGTTAAAAACACCGAGCAAGAGGCGCGCAACGCTGAAAATGGACAGCCGGTTATTTGCCTCCATTTTTATCCCCATCTCGTTCGGGCAATTGTTCTTCTATCCTATCCGTGGAAAATTGGAATTGGAGAACGCCCGAAGAAAATGATCATCCTTTTTCTTTCTGACTCCGTTGTTAAACGTGTTACTGACTTTTTGAATTTTCATTGTTTGTGCAGAAAAAAAGTTGTAGGAAAAATTACCATATCAAATAGAAATGGCGTCACTTGTTTCAAAAAGCTACCAAATTTTCCTATCTGGTATGGTGAAAATTCATTAAACTTCTAATAATTTTTACCATACCAAATAGGAAAATTTATTGGTCCAAATGACATTTGTCAATGAATTGATAAGTTTATGAAATACGTAATTTAAAAATAGATAGTTAATTTTGAAAAGATAACGTAAAATCTAAGCTGAGTTTTGTTCGACGTACAAATCTGACGAGACTTTTCACACACGCCACGTTATTAGCATTTATAAAGGTCTTAGGCGTTCCAAACATCAAGACAGTTCAAACAGGGAAATCAAGCGAACAGATCTGTTTTCAATCCGGCAACGTTTGAGATTAGATAACCCCCAATCATGACCTAATCACAGACAAATAAGACAACTCGATAAAACCCTTATTGCAATTTAAACCTGGGAATAATTTATTGGAAAACAGAATTCGTTGGAAAGTAGATTTGTACAAGCTTCGACTATTGCTTGGAGAACAAGATTTTACTTCCAGATATTTTGGTTAATAATGGCTTTATAACATTTTCAGTTGTGCATAGATATATATATTTTTTTTTTCTAGCGGACGTGAATTCGTCGTATAATTCGTAACGATTCTTTCCTGAAACGACGTTTGAATTATTGATGGAAAAAAAAAAAAAGAATATAAGAAAATTGACTCTACAATTTCTTTTAACGAGAACGTATCACGAGCTTACAAGCTCGGTACAGTTACACTTAACGCCTGGTAGGAAAATGTAGTGCTTAGAGTCACGCATCACCTTCGTGATCGGAGTCAGACTTAGGCATCGTTAGATACTTGACTCCACGATAATTAACCGGTAATGAGAGACGAGTTGCTTTCGGGTTATAGCCTTGGCCGCGTCGCGCTACTTGTTCGCCAGCTCGCAATTACGCCTATCTTCTGGTATAAAGTCTTTTTTACCTGAAAACACTAAATGTCTGAAGTAGCACCGGATCGACTCAGTTTCAGCGGCTAAACCGACGATGATACCGGCAATTCATTTCTCTCGGTTCACTGGAAAGATAGTTTCAGTTCATAATGCAAATAAATTCGTTTCTGTTATTTGTCCTAGATATCAGTCGTGTTAAAATATTATCCTCACATATAATCAAGGATTTTCTGGCAATTACCATAATGGATTTGTCTCGAAACAGAATTTTTATTCTGGATTTTCTTTGCAGAGTAACATATTTTCTATGTTTAGAAAAGATCTAGTAAAAATTACCATTTTTATAGGAATGACAGGACGAGATCTTATTTGAGATTAATATCTCGGAAATTACAATGTTTAATAGTAAAATATAGCGTTACTATAAAAATAGTAATTTTCACTAGTTAACGTAACCGAAAGCCAATTAAAATTACTTCTCATTGTTTACTGGTCCACAAAAGTTAACAATAACCAAACAGAAGATACATCCAATTCCTTAATTATAAACCATTAAGTGTTTCATCGTTTTTCATCTAAAATAATCCGGGAGCGTTAACGTACATTAAAAGTACATTTACTTTTTCGAGATCAGATTGGCTCTCGGGGCGATAAAAGCTGCGAACTGGCGAGAGGCATAAAAGGTTTTATCTTTGAAGGAGCAGTAACTTACGTTGCTTCTGTGAAGCGCCAATTAACCGTTGTCCTTATGCGTGGACCGTGTACGTTTGCCTCTCGTGATTCACCTACATTTTAGGCCCGAACGCCGTAAATGCGGAATTGCGACGACGAAGGGAACGAACTGCCGATCGTCGTTGCGACAGTCGCAGTGAGGCGAATATCGCCGTAGCGGCGCGGCTTGAATTCGCTTTGATGTCCTGCCGTGGCAACTCGCCAGGGACAGAACAGGAGCAAAACGGTCCCGCAAACCGATGGAACGAGGTCACCTTGTCGCGATCGGATCCTCCGATCTGCGACGCAGTTGAGCGTGAAACCGCACGAAATCGTTTTCTTCTCCTGCGTCCGTCCGTCTTTTAATTTCATTTCAATGACACGCGAGTAAACAATACTCTTTTCTTTGCTCGAAAGCGAAGGTTTTAGTTTGGCCGTTTATCAGAAAAAAATCGCAATACTCTTGCCAAACAGTTTGACAGATTATCGTCAGACTGTTTTATTTCGCGTTCAAAAAGCGTATGTTAACGAATCGTTAAAAAAATTTTTCTCGCGGACATATTTTTGCTCATTGTTATTCTTTTTGTTAACTTATTGAGTCGAGTGGCCAATCAAAATTAGTTAACAAAAAGAATAACAAACGTCGAAAATCGGTTTACGAAGAAACTGCAAACGACGTATGAAAAATAGAATATATTTAAGTGCTTTGATAATGTTTTGAAGAGCAACGGTATATAAGAGCATAGCAATTAGTTACGATAAGCGATTACGGTTATCGGGAATCGCTCGTTACGCCCTAATACACGAAGAAAAATGAAGAAGAATTAAGAATTACAAAGTAAATTAAGAAAGAAAGGAGCAAGTGCAGGGAAACAGCGCCGGGAAATTGACGGTAGCAAAATTGCGCGGCTAATATTTCGATTGAAAGAACGGCGAGAAGAAGAGCTCTTGCCGCGGGAGACGTTCAAATTGCCGGCCACGCGTGCTCCGTTAAACCGAACGCTCGTTACAACAACTTTCACTTAGACTCATTTGAATCGTCGTCACATTAGGTACATTTATTAGTAGAACATTTTTTGCAAAGGGCATTAAATTCTTCGTGACGTTGAATTACAATTTTCCCAGAACAACATTTTACGCCGTTTACTTCGCCAACAATAATTTAACGAACTTTACTGTTCTGCAAAACTGTTATAATCACCGAATAAATTTCAGTTTATTATTCCTGTTAAACAAAATTAAGTACGCTTTAGAAGCAATATTTTTATAGCTGCGCAAAAAAAATGCGGAAGCTGGAAAAAAAATTGCACCTTCACGCGAGCTCCGGTTTTCGTTTCACTGGCGATACATTTAAAACTTTGTCATTTCCTAAAATGTAAATACTTTGATTTCCGTTCGTCAGTTTTTATACCGTGCAATTTTCAGTTAACTAATTGCGCATAAAAATTCACTTGCATGCAATAAAAATGATGTCGCAAGCCCAATAGGAAACATAAAGATAATTCGAGTTAAAAAAAAAAAGTGACTCGAGAAAAACTAATGACGCTTTTTTTTTTCTAACTTTGCAGAAATCTAAAGAAATTTTTCAACGCGCAAAAAAATGTTTGATGCGTCGTGCAACAAAATTGCAGAAACATCCAACCAAGTAAACAATTTGCATGAAAAAAGCCGCTCACGCATTAAACCTCTCGCACTTTTATTGATTAATAAAATTTTTTGTCGCTAGCGCAATAACGATTTTAACGATTCTATTCAAACTTGCAAATGTGTTTGAAATCTATTTTACCGATGGACAAAAAAAAAAAAAAAAACGGTCAATTAACGGCATCGTAATGCGTGTCCAGCTACTTGCGCCACTTGTTAGAACGTAAGTCGGAGTCGCCGAAAGGCATCATTACAAGCATCAAATGATAGCAATACAACACGTCAGGGCGATCGGCAAAAGGCCGAGGAACAAGCTCGCATCACGAGAAATCGAATTGACAAAGTAAAAACGTTCGACCAATTCGAAAAAAAAACTTATTTTAAGTTAACGTTGTTAATACATCAAAACTAACAAAACTAAGAAAACTAACAAAAATTCTTTGTTCTTCTTTAACTCCACAGAAATTTTTCCAATGGATTTGCTTCAGCATACTTCAAGTTAATTATTATTATTAACTTGAAGAATATTATTATAATCAACCAATATAAATTTTATAACTTTTTTTTTTTGTGTGTGTATAAAATCACATTCATCTCTGATTTACCAGTTACTGAAATTATTTCGCTGTACGTGAGGGAGGATGAGAGCAACCGCGTTCCGACTGAACTGGGTCGAGTGGTGTCCTCACAGGATCCATGACAGAGGAGAGAAAGTGCTCCTCCGGTGCCACGCTCCCACACTATTTTACGTCTTGCTTTATGGCAACTCATAGAATTCGATGACCGAGTCTCTACTTACGACACTACGTCCATATATTATACTAAGCGCATTATAATTAAAGTCAGCTCGACATCTTTTTTATCCCTGCTTACTCTTTTTGTCTGCAAACCAGTTTGCTCATTTATTGATACGTTTTTTTTTTTCATCCTACCCTCTCCCTCTCTTCGTGAAAATACGAATAATGGATTACGTAATTGTTTGAGGCGGAAAAAAAGATTTTGGAGAGGTTTCGTTTTTGTCCCATTGCCATTTCAAACAATTTCAAATGGTACGGAAAAATTTAAAAATTGAAATCACAAAAACAAGTGTAACGGGTCAGTTTACGTTTTGTTTAAGTATTATTAACGAAAATTTGTAAGACGCGCATTAAAGTCTGTAATTTGTCGTAATGCATACACTTTATTATAGTGTACAATATGTATATTCAGGGTATCATTTTCTGCGGCAAAGTAACAATCATTGTAATGTTTAAATTAGAGTTTGTTTTTTCCTTGAATTTCATAATCCTTGTATAGGTCACGTGGGCTTACTATTTCATGTTATTCTGACACAAAGGTGTGTGTCGTATGAATAAACCAGTTGCAAATCCTGTTAACATTCATTTAAAATATGTCTGAAATTCTCATCGATTAAGTCATCAAAATTAGTTTTTGCAAATTCTTTAGTGAAGATAGTTTTTGCAATTCGTTCACTGACGATCAGTAATACAGATTTTTTTTTTGCAATTATTCGACACATTTTAAAACAAGAAATCCAGGAACAACGAAAAATTTGAATTGCGTTCCAAAACCCCTAACCAAATCCACAGATTACCAACGTATTTTCCGATCAATTCTTTTTCTATTTTATTCCATTATTTAAGTAAAATTTCTAACAACCTAATTCTGGATGTGTACGATTTTTCTTCTTCATAATTTTGTTACTGCAAAAAAATATGTCACGACTCTGACCGATCTTTATTTTCATATCACATTTACGACGTCTAATTTCCTTTAACATCATTTAGGGATTGACAGATGAACAATCGTTATTATTTAAGAGGGAAAAAAAGAAAAAAAGAAAAAAAGCAAATCTCAACGTTCATTCTTCTTGCATCAACAAGTTCAAAGCAACTTCTTGAACGTCCAAGAAACATCACAAGACAAATGTAGGCGAAAGGAATGAACGTTCACGTGAATGCAAGAGGAAATGTCATATTTGTTTATACGTGATATTTTTGTTACGGTATATGGCACCGTGATTTATAATGACACGGATGTCTTTATTACTGCTTTGCTGGCTAACGAGAAGAAAACGGCAAGAAATGGCACACGTCAGTGTCGTGCAAAAAAATTTTGTTCCGAGATCGTTCTGCTTGAGTCGTCATTCCGCGAACAATGCGGCGTTAATGTTCATGTTAATGACAATAGCCACAACATTGACAAAGGACGGTAACTCGTGCGACGACACAATATCATTAGTAACGTTTCTGCAAAATTATATAGAGGACAAATGAAGACATCCTGTCCTCATTAAAATGATAACAGTCATAATCAGGATGCAATTGTTCAGAACAAAAAAAAAAAATTGTGCGAAATTATTGTCTTTAATACAAAGTGCCTCACAATATCGCGTTAATCGCCTTTTATTAGGTTAAATTGATGCTCCATAAATATTGAAATTGTTCGCGACTTTATTCGTCTAATGACCGTGGCGTAAACGGCTCATTTGATACGCGAGTCTTAGGTTAAAAGCTTTTTAGTTTCGCAGCGTGGTTCGTATGATTACGAGGGCATTGGTATAATTAGGGACGCGCAAAATTTTGGGAGCCTGAGAGGCGTTGCACAGTCAATGGTTAAACGCTTTGTGTTAACTTTGATCGACAATGTATAATTCGTGTTATAAGTCGGCAGGTGTTCGTTGTTGCAAATTATACAAGGAAAGAACCTTTGTTGCAATTAATTCGCCTGTAACGAGTTCCTTCTGGTAAAAATTTCTCAGCTTTACATTTTTATGCCAATCGATGTTGTCTTTGCTTCGAAGGATTTCGAAATTAGATTTCGAAAGATTTCGAAGGATTTCTGAATTACGGAATTACTTAATAATAGACTCAGTGAGTCTTTATGTATGGGAGATTCTAATAATTTTTCATAATCTATATTTCAATGTATTTTACTCTTGTTTTAAAAATTTGAACTTCGTGATCTAGTTGGGAACTAGTTTACAGTTACAAAAGAAACTAAAATTTGGTATTCCAAGTATAACCACGACTTTCCAACACGAGTCTAACATCGTAATCTTTAATAGAGTAATCGGCACTGCTACAAGCATTACAAATTGCTATCGCGCAGGGGTCAAATTGATTGCAGTTATGCTTTTCTTAAAAATGATAAACACCATGGATGATTGCTTTATCTCGTAGCCATGAAACGAACGCATGAAAACTAACACGCGGGACAATGATGTTAAATGGCAAAATATATTGAACGTATAAGGAAACAATATTGGTCCCTAACGCGGAAACGACGGAATATGAGAAGGCGGAGCCTGTCTTAGTCATCGTGAAAAGGAGAACGGAGCGTAGCAAATGATAAAGAGGAATAGTAAAGAGTCGAAGACACCTCATTACGCCATAAGATAGCATTAAGGCCAAGACGGGCCGCGAGGCACGAGTGGTCCCAACGATGATGATGTCCGATCGTTGAATTACCTCGCATAATTTATACATTACGATCCGATATCCGGTATGCGTGGGGCTCCTGGCGATGACCCTTCTCTTCGCACGACGCACTCCAACGATGATCTTTGCGATCATCGGTGAACGAGCTTCAAATTATTCAAATGTATCGTTAGCCATAGACATGATGCTTTAACGTGCCTGTCGTGCGAAAATACTCGGTGTCAAAATACCAGTCGATGATGCCAATTTTAGCGAACTTCAGTGAAATATAGCTGTACTAAAAATTATGTCAACGATTATTTTCGACGAATTTTGATAATCCAGACAAAAATACCCGATTTTGTCCTACCGACTGCGCCAATTACCATCTTTGTTGGTAAAGTACAGATGTCTTTTCCAATGTAAAGTTTTAACGAGCTAGTAAATTTTAACAAAAAAGATGGTAATTTTTCAGCCGGGGAAAATATCCTCACATTACCAACAATGATGGTAATTTTTGTCTCTTTTTCTCAGTGTAGACATGTTTGAAGTTCTCATCGATTAATTTATCGAATAATTGTAAAAATCTGTATGATTCATCTTCACTTTTTTAGAGAATTTCAGAAGCATTTTTTAGCTGAATCAGTATGCCTAAAAATATTTGGCTCTCTTGAAATTTTCGCAATAATAGTTAGTACATTTTGCTGCTACTGGTAACGAGAATTCTGCTTGTAAGACTCAAACATTTTTTTTTTTTAAGTGTAACTCACGTCAATTTTACGTCAATCTTTTTATTTTAGTATAATACATATACTTTTTTTCTTTGTAATGACAAAAGTCATTTACTAATGATTCTTTGCGATCGTTGTCTTCGGCCATTAAAATTATTCAAACACAACGAACAGCGCCAGAGACAATAATTTATGAGGCTATCGTGCGAAAATACGTATGTCAAAGGTGTCGACAAAGCTATAGACGCTTCTTTTAGCTTGTAATTTGCCAAGTGTTGTTCTGCGCGTTGTGACCTTTCGCATGATATATTTACTGTTCGCTTATTATTCTACAAAGTATACGAATTCATTAATCATTTTTACTCGGAATTTATGACCGAACGATTAGACTATAAATCGGTAAATATTTTCTTACGACACCATTGTACTGAAAATATCAATTTATACTGAAAACGATTGCGGTGAATTGTGCTTCGCTGAATGCGTTCTTTCGGTAACTGATAAATACGATTTGCAATTGTTATACAGCGTTTCAATGATACTGAATTTAAATGGCAAGGATTTTTAATGTCTCATTTATTGTGGAATAAGATATTTCAAAATGTAAAATTCATAAACCAATCGAACTGATGATTTCAACTTTTCTTTTTTTGTTTTGCAAAATTTAAGGAATGTTCCATAAACGTTAAAACAACGCTCGTTCTTAATGATTTACGTTACAACTCTGCGTTATAAATTATGAATTATTGAATAACTTTGCCGGGGTAAACTGTAATGTTTGTATTTATCATTAATATCACAATAAAATTATTATAAGCTTATAACGAATATCATACGAGTCTTTTCCAGTCACGCACAGATACCCCGATAATAAATTGCAGATGTTGATAAGCATCCAGACGGTATCAGGAAATATCCCGTGAAACCATCGTCTTTCACTTATGCTATAAAATAGTATTATTTAATGCACGCGTTACAAGAAAAAAAATTGCAAGTCAATTTTCAACTGAAGTTCATATCAGACACGTGACTTAAAGTTCACACACACACACAAGCATCGGAAAGTGGTTGCTTTAAATTAGAAATTAGGTATTAATTCCTCGCGAAACACGGAGAAAAAAGTTTGTACAAAAATTACCATACTTTATAGTAAAGCAGTCAGAAAAATAAGATTTGGAGATTTTTACTATTCAGTATGGTAAAAATTTACTGAATTATAATAAAATTGTCTATAATTTGTGCTAAATTTTATTATAATTCTGTAAATTTTTATCAAATTGAATAGTATAAATCTCCTAATTTTATTTTTCTGACTGCTTTACCATGAAGTATGGTAATTTTTATACAAACTTTTTTCTTGGTGAAACAAAGACGATAGAGTGCAGTCAAATCAAATCAGATCATTTCGAATTTGACAAATGTTAAAAAAAAAAAGAAATGTCGAAGTCGAAACTACTTTGTAAATTCAAAGGTTACGATTAAAATCACCTTTGCACTTTAACTAACGGCGAATGCGACATATGTCGCAATTTCGGGCGATATCTCGTGGTATCATTTACTCGCGGTGCAAATTTATTCCGTTCCCCCTGTGGCAATTATTTTTAACCGCCCTATAATTTAGATACAGATAATGTTTACTTTATTTATATCTGTTTGACGCGCGAGATAAAGGTAACGTAAACAAATGATGAGAAACATGCATCTTTATAAAGTACAGTGGAATTACGGCATTCCTTTCCAGTAATTCCTTATGGCGTGCATTGGCGTCTCTACAATGACAAAGTTTTCATCGACAAAGATCCAATGATATTTATCTGCACGAAGTTTCCAACGTTCATTATCAACGAAATTTTGCAAATTTTGTCTTTCGCAAATTCTTTAGCACAGTTTGCTTTTACGTATTCTCAGGAAAGTTAATTTTTGCAAATTATTAAGGATGCTAATTTTTGCTAATTCCTCAGCAAAGATTTTGCAAAATGTTTCAGAGTCGTTGTTTAAATCAACGTTGAAAACTTCACTCAGATATTTATAGGAATACTCGACTTTTTGCAAAGTTCTTCTTTTGCAAAAAGTTTACAAAAAAAAAAAAAGTTGAGCGCGCGTCGACTAATGGAATCGCGGTAAAAATATCTGAATCGTCGACGACGTCGATGTGCCTTCGTCGTCAATCTCACACGCGATTTCATAGAGATTTAGAAAGTGCACGACGTTTCGCAGTCGAACGCGATTGACATTTCGCAAAGACGCCGAAGTAACGAACGTTAATTACCGTCGTCGCGTTTCGCTTCTGCCGTGGCTCGGCCGTGTTTATATCGATACGCCTACGAGGCGAACATCGGTGGGTTTCCATTAGCGACTTATTAATACCGGGCCTTTGCCACGGAATCATTTACATGCGTGAAACGATCATAGGAATAACACACACCGGTGTCCTGATCGGTGCTCCTACCACGGGATCCTGCTCTGACCTAGAAATTCTGTCCGAGACGTTGAACCGAGAAGGAAGTCGTCGACGTTACCGATATCATCGCTTATTCAGTAGAAAGCCAACTCGCGCGACCAATCAAAAGGAAGTCCCATGTAACTTGTAATTAACATAATAATCATGATATCGTTCAAAGAAAACGTCAATGATCAATTAAGTTATGCAATTTTCCTCTTGATCTTGTCAATTTTAATGACGATTTTTCATCGACGAAGAATGACACTGAAAGATTGATAGAGAGAGGGACAGAGAAATTATCATATTCGGTAGTAATTTTGATCGTTGTTTTAAAATAGAAAAGAATTTTTGTTTAAACAGACAGTTGAAAAGTGTATGACCTTCGGTGGAGCAGTTTACAGTCGGCAAAACGTTGGCCCGACGTCTACCTTGGGGTTATGTTACATGCCGACGTTGAGCCAACCTTTAGCCGACTCTACCAATTTTGATAGACATTTACAATGGGTACAATGTCTGGCACAACATTGGGCCCAACATTGGCCAGACTTCGAAGGTACAAGCCCGACGTTACAAGCCGACGCTATGCCATTGTTGTGCCAACGTTGGCAATTTTAAATAAATTTATTTAACGATTGAAGATAGGAATTTTCTCCTAAGTCAAGAACTTTAAATTTTTAAATTTTAAATTTTAAATTTTAAATTTTAATTTTTAAATTTTAAATTTTAAATTTTTGATAAAAAAAGAGACGATTGCACTGAAATATCTCGTATTATAAAACAATACATACAACATTTGATTCTTTTTGAGAATCCAGATTGCTTTGAAAATAAAATCTACATTTCAAACAGTCGGTATTTCAATTCAGTCAACTTTGATTTTTATGAGCGTTCAAAAACATGCTATTACTGTTTCCACTGAGATTCATTTTCTATTCCAGATATTAGCAATGATAATTAAAAAGAAAAAAAAAAAAGAAAAAAAGGGTGCTCATTATTACAATAAAGCGCAATTGGCGAGTCACCGTATTGTGAACATAAGCAGAGCAAACTCGCGTAGACTCGTTGCACCGTTGCACGCCAGTTACACCGCTATCTTAATAAACCGTAGATATATGGTAATCTAACGAGTTATATGGTAAAGCGACGCCGGCAAAGTGGATATTAGACGGAACGGGAGGAACGGGACGCAAAGTGCATCCGTGATTTACGATCTTGACTTTATCGTCGCTCTTAATAAATTAGTAGCGCGCGGCAGTCGCAACGACGCCGGCGTTGCTGACTCTCTCTCGTTTGGTCCCCCATTTACTCTGGATAAAGTTACGCAAAATCCAATCCGTTCCTTCGGAAAATTCACGAAGAAGACTCATCTCTAACAACAATCTTTACGGCGACGCGATTTGATTAAAATTCAAATTTCATTGCAAACTCTCATTTTTGAAATGTCTCACTGTTTTCGCTGTAAATTGAGCGAGCGATTTAATTGAATTTGTTTTCCAGCTTTTAATTAATGTTTACCCTAAATACCATGAAAAAAATATATCGTTTGCTAATATTAACAAATCGGCCAAAATTGGCGAAACATTGTTGGCCGATGGTTGCCACATGTGCTGTCCCAGTGTTGGGCCTAGCTTGGCACGATGCTGGCAATGATTCATGGCTCAACAATGGCCCAAATGTTGGCAAATGAATTTCCCATTATTTTATTTTATATTACTATAACTATATTGTGCCAAGTTTGGACCGACATTGGCAAACTATTGGCAAATGATCGGATACTGGTCAGATATCCAATACTGGTCCGATGTTGGCAACCAATATTGGCCCAATGCAAAACATTGTTACATTTGTATCTTGGCCCAATCTTGGCGGCCAACGGTTTACCAACGGTAGCCGATATCGGGCCAATGTTAGGCCGGTTTTATTTTTCTACATGGGATCAAGTGGTTAAGAAAATCTTAATGTTCCCATTCAAAATGGTTTCCAAAAGGGAGTCGAAAACTTTGGTACTTGCTTCTATTTTGAAATCTGAAAAATTCAGAATTTCTTGACTCTAATGGTTCGTTAACGGCGTTTGGAAATTCAAACTGTTTTGTACGGATTCATGACGAGTGGCACTACAATCCGCTAGTTGCAAATTTGTAGTAATGAGGAATGCGGGCAACAATCGTTGATAATTTTCTAGACAGTTGCGGAGGAATGTAACATATCAAATGTTTCTGGCTTAATGCATTTCCAGTCGATCTAAACGCGCACTTCATAATAACTGGCACCTGAAAATCATGGCGCGTTTATTGTGACAATTACAATCTTGCACGAGAAATGGATTACATCGAAAGCGCGATAATTGATTTCAAAATAAACCTATTCGTTAAAATCATGAGATCAGTAATTCAATTCCAATGGCAAAAGGAATTTGTGTTACGATTGAAATGCATCGCTGACAAACTTAAAAATGATCTCCACAAAATGTAACTAAAAATCACCGTATCAGTTATATTATCGGGGAACCAAATTTGATTACACCGCTATATAATTCAAGTTACAGTAAATTAATTAAACGCCAACAAATTGCGGCGTTATTGAGTTATCACTTAATTCCACCGCAACAAAAAATAACTCGTAATCACCTTGGCCTTGTAATGAGAGTTAATTGAGGATCAACTTGCGTTTCATTGCGTTTTAAGAGGAAACGCGGAGTTTATAACCATAAATACATGATTACTTACATTAATCAATATTTCATCAATGATAGCAGACTGATTATTACGCCACGTAATAAGATCGAACCTGCGAAACTGGATGCCTTATCTTGACGCGTACAAATAAGTTTTCATTCATTTTATTACGCGTTATGAAAAATCCGTAACCTGGACGTTTCTTTTTTTTTTTTTGCAAAATCTCATTTTCGCGAAATCATGTCTGCGAAATCACATTTCTAATATGTCTGAAGTTCTCATCGGTTAATTCATCGAAAAA
>JABFQA010001488.1:0-13613 GCA_022817065.1 Probaryconus sp. ZL-2020 | reverse complement strand
ACAATTACATAATAATTTTATAATGTTAAAAAAGACTTTGTTCAATAGTTTATTAATACCTTGTTATAATTTATCATATTATATAAATAATAATAGCTTGTTATTTCAAACATCTTAATAAATATATCTAAAAGTATTGCAATAAACTATAAATTTTATTTTTTATGGGAGGAAAGAGTATAATTTTGTGTTAGAAATTATTATAACATTGAAATATATACATTACTTCACACCTAATATAAAACATTCATTACACACTTTTATTGACTGTGCATCAATAAAATCTTTATATGACGACATTCTAATGAAATTTTATATTATTTAATAAGTCATTCTTGAACATTTTTCTCAACTTTAGTATACACTCTAAATATGTAAATCTCTTTTAAAAACATTTCCTCGACATTCACATTTTCAATGAGTACAAAATTTCTACAATATTTTTCACGAAGTTTGCTTTGTAAATGTAAAATATAAAAATCATTCTCTTTCTTCTATCGGAACTTTTTCTATTTTTTTCTTTTTGTTAGAAATTGGACACATCGGGCACAGATATTGTGTAAATGTTAACAACTTTAAATACACAGAAAAATGTGAATATTTCATTTGAATGGAAATGACAAATATTAAAACTATTTTATTGTCTATTCAGCCCATACTTAACATTACAGTCATAGAAATTATTATATAGAATAAAATATTCAATCACACGCGATTACACAACAAGTTTCATGCGTGATCAATTGCTGATGTACATGATCATTTTATGAGCTTTATGAGCCTTTATCCTGAAACGTTATGTTCGAAGAATGTGCGATAAAACGACTTGTTACACCTGCATTACCACTTCTTTTTCAATAGTTCCCTGTGAATCAGCAACAAATAATGTTTAAAATTATACAACGTTCCTTTATTTTTACCCAATGCAGTCATTGTCACCAATACAAATTACTTTCATTCAATTTGCTTTTCTTAACGTTTATAATGTAATTTCTCGAAATGTCAACCTGAATCATTCTCGTAACAATTGTTTTCTAACCCCTTCTTTCGTCGTTAAAAAAAAAAGAAAAAAAGAAAAAAGCTAACGACGCCAACTTGTTTCTTTATGCAATACAATGCGACGAAAATCATTTTCTCCTCGCTAGTTAAACCGCAGCTCAAAATAGACTTACCTAAGAAGATTCTCAAGATTTTTTTTGTGACATAGTCTCATCTAGTTCCCTTGCAACCTTCCACTCGCTGCCAAATCAACACAATTGAAATTTCCATTCGAAAAAAAAGACGAAGAAAAGATTTGCTTTCACTCGACCAGCCCAACACTCAACTCCTTAGTGTCAAAATCATTTCCTCTGCTTCAATTTAAGCACAACTAGTTAACGACTAGTCTACGAAGATTTAACCCATGGCATTGTTTTGTCGTTTTTGTCTAGTTTCGCGACCCTTTTCTATTTTCGAAACGAGTTACAAAGAAGGAGAGAAAGAGATCGAGCGAGAATTTAGCTCACTTGCTGCGGGAAAAAAGTTTGCGGTTTTGGTAATGTTAACCACGAACGCAGTTGAGCGTGAGGAAATTTAAATTAAACAAAAAAAAAAAAAAAAAAAAAAGATATAATTTAGGGTTACTTTTAAAGTGGATTATAATTAAGTTTAAAGAATAATCGTATCCGGGCAAATTAGAGGAAAAGAAGTTATCATAAATAAGAATGTAATTCATTGTTTTGCAATCTGAAATAGGAGTGTTTCGGATAAGTTTTGAGAATACAGCAGAATCAGTGCGGTAACACCTAATTGTATCGATTGTCTTAGGGTGGCACTGCCCTGCCAGTCGACCGTTACGCGTAACCCATATGAATGCCTTCACCCTCAGCACAGAGCTCCGTGCTCCTGACCCTTTTGTTGTCATTGCCCATGCCCATAGATCGCCAAAACGTAAAAATGGCGAACCGGATGAAAAATTTGACCTGGATTTTTTGTCGATCAAGTGGAGGTAGGGAGGTAGACAATGTCTCTGGCCCGGCTGGCCCATTTGCATAGACGGCCAATGCAGAGGCCACATCACTAAAGACGCTTCTTTGACGCAACGCTGACCTGGTTGCGAGAGAATAGCCAAAATTGGATCTTGTCGCCTCCAGGTGCAGCGTGTCCTTGGACCAGCGCCCTATTCATTCTTTGACAATGGCGATTCACTGACCACCGACATGCAGGGCGATAAAACAATTCAGAAAAAATTTTTTTTTTTTTTTTGCCCACGGCATCGTAACGCATCCCAAACCAACATCTGCTCTTTGCGAGATAGTCATGCGGAATTGATATTCTGCGAGAGACCAAAGATGAAACTATTTTCGACATGGAAGGTCTTTTGCTTTCATTTAGTATTGATTCCATGCGTGACAATTGGAATAGGTTTAGAGTACCTGCGCATCAATACCGTGCGTTTACGCGAAGGCAGTTGACCTAAAGGATGAAAGAAATTCCCAATGATTAAATAATTATATTACTGTCGAAAGATTTTAAAGTGAAATAATAGAAGATTTTTGAAAAATGATATTTTTCGAAAAAATAATTCTTCGCCGAAGATGGAACTAAAAATTCTGGCTAAAGTATTTTTTGCTTTACGTTGAATCTGTTGTTTTTCGTTCCATTACGTACGAAAATGTTGGATGGTCCTAACAGTGAAATCCATTCTCCAGGATAAATTGTTTTGTTTTCACTCGTGGCCGTACAAAATGTAGGTCAACCTGTAAATTTCCTAATTAGAAAAGGAGGACTAGCGGAAAATAGTAGGGCCATAAAAAGGCTCGTTAATTCGTTCGAGATTAAACCAATTCGATATAATTAGTGGATAGGTTCTAAAATTTGTGCTATATTCATTAGTGAGGAACTTCCTTCTTCTCATAAATTCTTTCCCGTTTTCGAGCACATGCCGCTTTTCGTCTTTCGTCGTTCCAGTCTATTAGGTCTGACCAGACTCAGAGGCAAATGGAAAGACTAAAGAAACGAAAAGCCGAAGGGACATCGGTTTTCCTACGGACACGCACCCTCTTGGCTACTGGCCTAATGATCGCGGTGCAATTGGATGAGCGTGACTGGTCGGATGGTAATTAGTAAAAACAAAGGACTCCTTCATCGCATTTAGAATCGCAAATCGCCGAGAAAGGACCTTCCGGTTCAGCGACGAGCAGAAGATGGGAGGAGCAGAGGGAGAAAATTGAAAATTGTTTTTAGGAATTCCCCGATGGATTTTAGAATCAGGAAAAAAACACAGGTTTTCAATGTGTCTTTTTTTTTTCGCCAATTGGTTCGATCAGGTTTTATTGGCGAACAACGAAAATCAAACTACGGCAGTAAAGCACAGCACCCGGCTCAACCCGCCACCGAACTCGAAGCCCAACAACACGGAAGTATCGATTGCCACCGAGAAAATAATGGCGTGGCCTGTGAATCTCTCCATAGTATTTGCAATACTTATTCGCAAAGTTTTCTTTGGCGAATTTTTACACTCTTGAACGCAAAAGTTGATTATCGTCGTTTGAATTCTTTTTCCTTTTTCCTTTTTTTTTTCTTAAATTTTGTTTGGTTGCAATTCGCCACCGATTTATTCACCGAACGTCAAATTGCGGCGAAGTGCGAAGCGGACGCTTTTGGCACTCGGCCAAGTTAACCCTTTTAGGACTCTTTTACACCTGAGTGGCTCGCCTCGAGTATTTTCGTGCGGCATATAAAACTCGGTCAATGAATTTTCGGCGATTCATTATTCGCTTTTCATTATGCGCAGCTTTGCAAAATTTTCTTACCGCCGCATGAATTTCTGATCTCGAATGTTTGCTGTGCACGAAATTTTTATTTGCGTGCGAATTTCAGTCGAAGGAATCATATTTTCGGTCGAAATATACGAGGGAATTTATCGAGCTATTGGGAACCGGAAATCCGCTTACGAGCATCTTCCGGCTGTTCGGATCTTAAGCGCTTCTAGAAAGTGTCTGTCAAATAATAAGAATTTATATTTGAGCATGCAATTGTGCGGAACAGCTGTTAGTGAATTTTCTATGCCAGAATGATGTCGTTGATCAGGCTTTGACAATTATTATGTGGTTATGCTGTAATTTCTTTTTGAAAAGTAGATTCGAAGATGATTTCAATCGGGATAATAATTACCTTTCATTTTAACATTGTGTTCAAAGAAGGCTTGTTAGTGTATGATAATAATAGTAATAATGAGATGGTGATATTGACATGATTTTTCAACCTTGAGTCAAGTTCACAAAAGAATTAATTTGTGTTTTTAGTAATTATTCAACATTTGGAATAACGTTAAAAAAAAAATTAAAGAAAAAAAAATTATTGGATGAGATTTATTGTTGCATAATAAAATTGTCCGAGATTATTTAGCTTTGTTTAGCACAGCGAAAGAAAATGATTCCTCTATTAGCGACGTAGTAAAGAAAAAAAAAAAAAAAAGCAAATGAGGTAAGATACATCGCCGAAGTCCCGTGTACTAATTAGCGATGGAAAAATCGCTTAAGAGTAGACTCAAGCTCGTAATATTTCACAGCGAGCCGTCCGCCGAGTTGGCGTCTTATCGCCGCTCTCGTCGTCGGCGGTCTTATAATGAAATTTCTGCGGCGAAGAAAGTTTTAAAAGTGCAAAAGTACGAAGACAGAGAAAGACAAAGGAAGAGGACTCGGTGAATGAGAAAGAGCGAGAAAACGGGAAAGTCTTTAGATTTAGGAGGATCATAAATCAGGCGTACGGTCCTGCAAAGTATTGCTCGAGATACTCTTTGTCTTACCCGGGAAAAGAATAATTATAACTATTTCTTTCCTGATTGTACAATTTCGTTTCACTTCTTCTCGTCTATTCATGTTCCGCGTAATAAATGCATTTTTTGCGACACGCTCTGCATTATTACAACGCAAATCGAATCCCGCTATGAATTTTTCCTATTAAATGCAGTTACTTCAAATTCATAATTAATGTTACGTTTATTTTCTAATGACATTATTTACCAAAGGAAATTAAGTAAAATGATTAATTTAGATTTATGTTCATTTTTTTTTTGCTGCATTTTGTTAAACGCATATCGTACTCAATTAATAAACTAATAAGATATTTAATGTGGTTATGTAATTTAATGAAATACATTATATTCTATTATTGTTAAACAACAAATTAACGGTGCGCGACAAAATTCGAAAATGAATATATATATAACAAAATTATAATTAAGGATCAGTCTTTTTAAATCAGATTACGAAAGTTTTGAAAAAAATGCTTTGTTATTAATATAACATTTAATTAAATAATTAAATAATATAATTATGTTAATTACTAATCAACATAGTTAAGTACCAGCTAGATAGAACAATGTGCATATGATATACATAAATTACATGTTATACATTTAATGTACGTATAATATATATATGTGTTATTCGTTTGAGAGTGCAATTTGTGTCTATTTTTCGGCAAAGACGAAAATGCTAATGCTTATAAATTTTTCATGACGTTATTTCTCGTCATTTATTATCAGTAAGCAGATTATTGGTATTCGAAAACACAACGGTGCTTACCAAATTTGAGATTGATTTTAAAAAAGAGCCCCGTTTGAAGCTGCTTTTGCACTCTTTCGTGTTTGTTTAATTAATCAACAAAGTTTAAATCCATTTCACCGAACGATTTATATTATTATTCCCGTGGAAATTCAGGCGTGTTTCTTTTCAATCAGTAGAAATATTATTTTTTCATCTGTCCATTCCGACGCGAGAGAGTTTGTTGGACGGGATCACCCTCGGTTGATTTTTAATTGAGTTCTACTTGAGTAGATTTTTAATTAAGAAAATTTAAGATCGAGTAGTCGAACCGCCTATCGAGAGCCGCCAGTTGTAGCTTCGGAGGCTCCTCAAACAGTTTTATAATTGATTTCATTTTCATTTATTTTAGTCGCTTCTCTTACTTCGGACCTCGTTTTCTCGATTTCCTCGCTCCTCCTGCTCCTGTTTTCTCCTCGACCTGAGGAGCTGTAACCCTCCCCCTCCCCCCTTTCTGCAGTCTCGTGCTTCGCCATAATCAATTTAATGTTTTAATTAAAAGAGTATCCATGAAAAATTAAATTTTAATCGCCTGTTCTCTTTTCTTTGGAGTTCGTTCGCGTGCTGTACGTCGAACCGAGCATTATCTTCCAGGCTTTTTTATATAAAATGCTTTGGCACGCCTTTTGCGAAATGTCAAGATCACTGACATCGCCACTTGGCAAAAGACTGCCTTCAATTCGTCGCGTTCCCGATCCAAAAAATCCACCATTTTGAATGCAGCAGCTATTCTCGCAGCTTGCGCAACAATTCATTTGGCCGAGCACATCCGTTCGACCACGTAGGCGCAAAAATGTTTATACGGCCCGATACCTATCTGATCTGATTACTAATACCATACATTTTGTCATATCAACATTTTTTGTTTGTTTTAAAATTTCGTCTTTTCCATATTGCTCTTATTATTTTATTAATTAACACAAATACGTCGTTAATTAATTTCTTCGTCAATGTGGTCGTAAATTTCATAAATTAACATTTGACACTGACATTTAATAATTTCACGTTTTTTTTTTACAATAATGATTATTCAAAAGATATTGAAAAGTTATATTTTTTGCTCGTCACTTTGAAAGAATTTGAAACACAAAGATAATTGGGTATGAGTCATTTAAATTTGTGAACGCTCAAGAAACGTGAAACAATTTGGTGCTTCTTTTGCCAAAGAATTTTTATTTTTTTTTTTTTTTCTTTCGATTATACGTTACGTGTATTAATCATGCGATCTTAATTGCGAAATCTATTCTCGAGAATCTTATGCAACGAAATACATTTGGCCAGCGATGCATATATAAAGGTATAGTAAAAGATTGCACGCGCAAAAATGTTTGTTTTAACATGGCAGCGGCGCAGCCATCAGCCTTGAATTATTCGGAATGTGAAAATTCTTAAATTTAGACTTTCCGATATGCGCGTTTAAAGCTTATTCGCTAGTCCAGCAACCGGAAAAGTGCAATTTATTATTGCGCCGTCTTTTAATAGGTCTAGTTTTCGTCGTTTATAATTCCGAGCTTTTTCCAATTGCCCTGTCTTTGTTGCGAAACCCAATTTACGCTTTTATTTGGGCGTTTGTTCTCTTTGTTGATTTAATAAGCGAAAGAAATGAATGTTTTTGTTGCGATGATTTTTCTTGAACTATCTTTGCTGCGATGACGCATTACGAGCAAGTAAAAATTATGAGACCGGACCACTGTTGTTTAAAAATAATTTTATATTTTAAGATGTGCCATTGTGTTGCATAATTTTTCAAACGATTTTTCTCAACGTTTTTAAGAGTACTGAAGCAGTCAACTGTGAGAATCTACAAAGAGAATTATTGCGGCAATCAACATACTTTTAGCACTTCCTTCCACATTTATACTATTATATATATATATATGATTAAAAATATTCTTCTTTATTATTTTAATTTTTGGTTATTTTTAATTGGATTAATTATAATCTATAAAAATATAAAGAATAGAAAAAAATTAAAAAAATCTTGAACGCGTTTTAATATAAATATTAAAAGGCGGTTAATGGTGTGACTAAATGAGTCGTTAAAACCTTGGCAAATAAGGAGTGAAATAAAAAAAAAAAAAAAAGAAAAAGTAACGCAACGGGGAAATATAAATACTTGAGGAGAAACGTCTACATTTACCAATTGGAAGTAACGTAAGTCGCAATCCGTGGCGGATATCAGCGCTAATGGAGCAGCCTGAAAAAGTTGGGGTTGCCCGCGGGAAGCAGTATAAAATTTCAAAATCTCTCAGACTCGACGTTTTCCATGTCCGTCCCTTAGGATTTGAGACGCAGATGGTAAACGCGAAGAAGAACCGCGTTGAGGTGCTCGCGCGTTACGGTGCGAGTGAGACCGAGCGAAATAAAGGCAAAAGCCGAGGGTAGTCGGTCGTCCCCAACCTCTCGCATTTTTCACCCTCCATTTTTTTACGCCATCTTTTCCCAGCCTCCACCCCTACCACTTTCTCCCTTTTTCGGTCTATCCATCTCTCTGTCTCCCTCGCTCTGACTAGTTCTGTCGAAACTCTCTTTGATTGTTTTGATCAATAACGCCGATCAGAATGGTCGACGACCATTTTTTTATTTCCCTTTTACGACGCAACGTAACCAGTTAAAACAACGCACCGATAAACAATGTAACGCGTTGCGTTCAAACATCGTCGATGACTCGTGAATAACGACACTTTTTTTTTTTTTTTTTTTTTTTTTCAACTGATCAATTATAAAAACGATTTCGAATAAAAGCAGACCAATTTTATGATAATTGACTGCTTTTTTTTCTCGCGTACCGTTTCCTCGCACGTTATTGCGGTTTATGAAATTTAACGTCATCGAAAGCTTTTTTCAAATATTAATAACGCTGACTATTGTTTGGAATATTTAAACTGTTTTTGAGAGCAATTTTGGCCCGGAATTTAGCGGGATAATAATGGAAGGCCGGCAAATGTGTTGCAATTTAAATTCGGTTTAGTTTTCCCACTGACAAATATATTTTCGATACGGAAAATCATTTTCAGTTGCAATGCAACGTTTAAAAATCAGTTCCCAGAGAGATACAATGTTCCGGGGTTTTTCGTTAATTTATGCGCACATTTTTTACTCGTTTGTCAATGTTCATTTGTTAAATGAAAGGTTCAATCAAATACAATAACCTGACGTTTAATGTTTTTTTTCATTTATCTTGGCATTTTAATAATGTGTAAATAAGGTTGTAATTGTAAGGTAAAAAATGTTTAAATAAGAAATAAGATTAAGATATTTTTACTATCATAATATCAATGATTTATATCCTGATTACTTGAGCTTGCCATTATATCATATCCTCGTTAATCTGAAGTTTATTTATTTTGTAAGTTTTTATAATCAAATTAATTTATTGCTCTTTTGCTTTCACTAATTTAAAGAAAATTGCTATTTAGATTATAAAGACCACTTTGTACGTTAGTTGAACTTTAATTTCGTTTTATACGAATTTTATTTATTTTGTCAATTATCTATTATGAATGAGGTAAATTTTTTAGTATAAAAAATTATATTTATACATGATGGAATACAAGGACAGCAAAATCACAGTCGTTTTTAACCTTTCAATAAAACATTATATAAATTATTATAAATTGATTTATCGGACAGTTACAGCAAACACTCGTTATAACTTTCTTCAATCAATTTTTTAACCAATTTCATTTTTCTCTTACCCAATTAATTTCATTACTTTAATCAAAATGTTGTAACTTAAATCTATAAGTTTTACATAATAATATTATTCAACCTAAAAATAACTAACTTTATATCCAATTTCAATAATTTATCCCGCAGTTAAATTTTGGCTAACTGTAGTCCAGATTAAAGCTTATTAAAGACCCTTTTCTTAAAGAATGTTTAAAGCCAATTAATTTACGAGCATTTAATTAACGACTAATGGCACGACTAATGCAATAAACATTTAAATACCATATCGTTATATCTGAGACATGGAAAAGGAGACATTATAACGACAAACGATAGAGCGCTTTCTCTCGAAATCTTTCTGCGTGGAACAAAGGAGCAAATTCAAATGCAAATAAATCCAGAAGCGGAAGAAAATATTTTCCTTTTTTGCGAATGAGCGCACGTTTGTCAGATCGAATATCATTCCATTCCATTCTGTTCGATGAGCCCAACGACCCTTCGCTTTAAGCCGATGGTCTCCGGAGTAATTATTTTTCTTGCCCCTCGAGTGGTTCTTCTTCCTTGCCTTCCCAGCCCACTGAATCATCGGGCTTTGATTCAGGGTGCGAGATTTTTAAAGTCTCTCTTTCGCTCCTCAGATAGCTCGCTCTTTCCCTTCGTCCTGCTGCCGCCGCTGTAACCCTTTTTCATGGCACCTCCGGTCCCACCGCTTCTTCCTTTCCATCGGCGTCTCAAGCACGAAAAAGAGGGTCGCAAAAATGCAACCCTTTTCGCAGACTCCACGAAACATTCGGACGAAATAAAACGGCGGTTGAATAGCGCCGAAATTAGCGAAATTAAACTGCGACCTCGCTTTCCCCAATTATTTCGTTTCTTTAAACAACTTTTACCGGAGCGCGGACACAAGCTTTTCCTCTGTTTGCGATTAATTATCCGAACGTGCCAAAACAAAAAGAAAACAGGGAAAAACGCTCGTGTGAATTACCTGAAAGCTGTTTATGTTCCGTCACTCGCTACTTAACGTGTTTTATCGTGACAAAATAAAATTAATTCTATCATTCTAACAATTAGCATTTTGACAAAATTAAGAACAAAATCTACACTGGTAAAAAAAGAACAAATAAAAATTACTATCTTTGCACTTTACCCAACAAAGATGGTAATTTTTCTAAAACTTTTTTTCCGTCGTGTACAATTAAAATATTCATATTATTAAAGTCTATTCACATGCTAATCAAATTGCAAAAATTACAATGTAAAAGTGTTCTCAAAATCATTGGACGTTTACAGCTTATGGAGATAAACGAAACGATACGGTTGATTGAATGAACATTTTTTACCCTGAGGGATAATTAACAAGAAACGTGGAATTTTGTTGACACTTTGACAGTGAGCATATCAGACTTTAATGGAATTACAAAATACATACATATTGCATGGTATTACGGTAACTAAAAGCGACAGGGGGATGAGAAAAGAGGGAAAGAGAGACGACGGAGAGAGTAACAGAGACGTCGTTATTCGATCGTCGTGGATAACGACGTGACGTGACGATTATTTTTTTGGCCACGAAGATCACGCGCCGCGTTAAAAGAGTTGAACGACGGCCAGAGGGGAGGGAGAGGAATACGGGGGGGGATGTGTCGCTCTGGGCAGCGAAAATCATTGGGCGCGACAACGAATTTTGCGGTGATCGATCGCGTGAAATGCATATCAAATGCTGTAACGAAATTCCGCGCGGAATTCGTTAACGAGTCGCCGCGTTGCGTCCACTTCCATGATAATTGAAAATTAAGTGACTAGACGAACGAAACATGATGCATGCAATTTTCGTCGGTCGGACGACCCTGCGTCCTGCAATATCCTTCCTTATGTGACGCGTGAAACAACGATTGATTTCGATTAACACGCCGTTTAAACGCAATTCGTGGACGACCAGCGGTTTCAATTAATCACTTTTTTTTTATTGCTAAATTTTCGCTTAACTTTGGCCATTGTATCCACGAGGTTGCCAATTATGATGATGCACTTGAAAGCAAATCATCCTGTAATCATCATTTTCTGAAGAATACCATTTCGTTCAAGAATGAAATTTTTTGTTATAAATGACAATGATAAGTATAGAAAATTTAGTGAATGTATTATTGGTGGAGAAGGATTCGATGAGAAATTAATAAATGGATGCATCAAATATAATTTCCTAATAAAAGGAATTCTCGCGGCAATCAGAGAATAAATGAGCCGCGACGTAAAAATAACGATGAAAATAAACGCTGGTATTTAACTCGTCGATCAAGTGCAAAAGTAATTAAAAAATCATTGGTCAATTGGTTCCTAATTAAATGCCCTCATTGTTAATCGACACGTCATTTTTGTTGCAATTTTCGGTTGATAGTAGTAATTGAGCGATAAAAAAAAAACAAAAAATAATTCGTAAAAAGCAGAGATAATCATTTTGACGAGATTTTTATAAGCTTTTAAACGCGCTCCGCAGTAATTCCGTTATAATTTTCGCCCGGCATTGTTTGCGCGCGATGGTAAATTTTGATTAAACGTTAATGATGTTTAATTAAACACGTTGTTAAAAATGATCCGTTGATATTTATTTGGTTAAAGGAAAATGAGATGGCTACGGTAAATATTTGTAAAAGCGTGTAAAGGAATGTTTCAATTTTCAATTAATTCTATTTTTCGTTGCCCATTAGTGCTATTTAATTAATCGTTTTTCGAGAAGGATCAATAGATTCTACGATTAGTCAGAGGATATTCTAACGACTGGACCATAAATGTTTGTCAATGGTTTAGGTTGCTTCTAAAGTACTTTTTAAAATATTTTCTATTCCAATTTAATTTTATTTACTTATTCGTTGTAACCGAAAGAAAAGGACACGGAATAAAATTATGCAGAGGGTTACAAGAAAAAAAAAAAAAAAAAAGAACAAATCGTCGCAAACTGTCTCGCGTAGCTACTCAATTTCTTACTGGTTAATTGGGTTTGTAAAAGATATGAACGTAATTGCATTTATGTTTCGCAAATGGTTACAACTCGCTCAGCGTTTTGAAACTGTAATTTTTCGCGAAATTCATTTACCTTGCTTTAAGGACTTAAAAAAAAAGAAAACATTTAATTACGTTTTACTTTCAACAAAGAGTGATTTTTTCTTTTGCAATATGATAAATGAAAATAAGAAAATAAACAATATTATACGTAAATGAATTTCGCGAAAAATTGTTTGCATTAGCAATATGATATTACCAAAAATGTATGTAAAATCCATATCACGCGGCGCACATTCCGATGTTATAGAAATGAGTAAACACAACGTAAAATTTTGATGTGAATTTGGATCGACACTACGCAACGACCGAAACCATGTTGGAATTATCGAAAATTACGCGATTTTGCCGGCATCGCAGAGGCGCGATTACCCGGCGCCCGTTGGCAGGAAAAGTCCTTCGGAAAGCACTTGGATACTGTTGACGAAAATTTTGTGCGTAGCATCTTAGTACGCCGCGCGTCCGTCGAAAACTGACCCGCAGCTGCCCGCTCCAAAAACAGGGGGAAAAAGGCTGCTGCCCCGAAAGAGGGGGAGCCGACTGGCCAAATTTTTTCCTTTTTTTTTTTTTCACGGGGCATTTTTAATCCCGGGCCCCCCTTGTGTCCTGACCCGTTCGCGTCTGAATTACAGGTAGCCATCGACCGCTTTGCCCCTCGTGTCTCGTCTACCGAAGGGGACAATTTTAAGGGACCCTTTATTTTTCTCGAGGCAAGACTTGAGCGTCGTCTTATGGAAATAAGAGCGTGCACGATGATGCATGCGCGCTACTGTATCCATGAAAACCACGCCGGGTCCGGTTCTTTGGAGGATGAGATTTCCATTTTCAACGATCCTTTCAATGCGATCGCGACATGCAATTTTAGCCTCCGGGTTAGCACAACCCGTTATGCATTGCACAGAAGCGTCGTAATTGGTGAAGAGGCATCGCATTGTGCACCCATTGTGTTGTCTTGAAAATAACATTTTCGATACGTGCGATGCACCAGTTTTGTCCTACCATTATCATTCACTTACTCATTTTCTTTTTCGCAATCTTCTTGGATCGATTTGCAATTAATTACATTTAGAAAAATTGCCTCAAACTTATTTTTATCACCGTTTTGAAAGAGTTGTAGTTTAGAACAACAATCTTTAAAGTAGTTGAATTTTTTATTTCTATTACAATATATTTTAAAGTTAACGAATGTAATAAAAATTACATTGAAATTCCTATTCTTTAGAATTTCGCGATACCCTTTGATAACGGAATGATGAATGAGCTGCAGAATAATCAATAAATACGTTTGAAATGATA
>JABFQA010001487.1:0-13613 GCA_022817065.1 Probaryconus sp. ZL-2020 | reverse complement strand
ATATTCAATTAATAATTGAACAATCTTACATAATTATAATTGATATATTTAAATTTACATTAAATATTTTAAGACCATTTTATATGAAATATATCCTGTTGATTGACTTAATATAATTACTTGAATGTATTTAGAACCAAATGTACGACTTATATAACAAATTATTGCAATATATTTTTAAAAACATAAAATCCTGATGATTTAAGCTAAATATATGTTCATTTGAAAATGGTAATGATGTTCAAGTTAACAGAGTCTAGCAGACTATAATAATAAATAAAAAAAAAATTATAAAATTTATTTAAACGGAAAATATTGATTTTCATTAAAGAAATGAAAAAGTCTTTTATTTATATATTTGATCATTTGCTTACTCTTTAAATTTGTTAAAAATGTCTTTTTAAATCAGTCTGTTGAACCTCAGTCTGCTGACGTGAACGACGTAAAACAATAGTCTTTTTAAAGAGACTGTACTTTTTTGCTTACGTCTGTATTCTTGTTTCAACGTTTTGATTTTGTCGGAGATGTATTTCTTCAAATATCGACTTTCTCTGAAAGTGTCATATAAAACTAAACGATAGGGCGGTCAGTGATAATACTTGGGGCTAAACAGACGGTGCGCGATCGTTTGATCCGCGACGCGTCTTTCTGACGCCAGGCGTCTTACGTGATCAAACCTTTAGAATATCCTCACAAAAACGAAACCAGTCAGAAAAGAAGCATAAAAACTATTTGACATTTCCGACTTGTTTGTTCAGCTCAATGACGTTTGATCCAGATACTGTACAAAACTTTTTTTTTAAATATCTGATGTTGGAATTCTTCTCCCTTTTTATTCTGATAAAAACATTCAGATTTCAGCAACGAATTTAATGCTTTATAAAAGTTGGATACGTCAACGTTATTTACATTAAAAGAAATTAATAAAATAAAACCAAAGTTTACAACATGATTTGATTTCCAAACATCAAGTGAAAAATGTTGATATTACAAAGATTTCAACGTCGTTTGAAACCCAGGACTCTGTACGTAACTTGGACGAAAAATAACAACGTCAAGACATTAAATTGTATTGTGCATTTGAAACAGCGGTTTAAACTTTGAAATGCAATTTCTTAAAAATCTCCGCGAACCGACTGAAAATGGTCTGTCTTTGTGGTCAGTTACGTTTTACGTGACGTTCGTCAAATAAACGTAGCGCCGTTTGTTACGTTGGAATAAGGTAAATTTCGAAACTAATTTTAAATCGTACGAATGCAAAATGCGTCGAAAAGCTTTTAGACGCGCACGAATGGATTCCTTTTATGATTGGCGTTAAATAAAATTGTATTCATGTTATGCAATTACAGTTATCTGATTAGTAGTTTTGTTGCGGTCGAGAAAAATAAATGGTACTTTAGAGTTATAAAGTCCGAGAAAGGTTATTCCGACAGCCAACGGTATCACTTGAAATCGACCGTTTGTATGACGTTTTCTTAATTAATTCAACAGAAATTATCAGTCGTGCGCATCGAGACGTTATCGAACAGAAAATCAATTCATTAAAACGTCCAATCTCCAGTAATGCAAGTTACGAAGAAGAGAGTCAAGCGCATAATGGAAGACAACAGCACGTCTCTTATGGTCTGTTTCAGCAATCAGATTCCATGTTTAAACTCCTGCAATTTCATCTTTGATTTGTTAATTGTTTCAAATATTCCAACTTATTTAAACCTGTATCGATATAAATCGTTTTCCCAATAAACGTTTGCTTTGGTAGAATTTAACAAATACACGAACAGAAAAATTTTTGTAATGATTGTAAAATCAATTTTCTCTCTTTCTTTCTTTTGGTAACGATGGAATTGGCAAAAACAATTACAATTTTGGTAAACCTTTTACACCAATATGGCAATAATATAGCACGTGTTCATACAATTTAAAAAATGGAATCGTTACTTTATACATTATTAATAACTTAAAGACTTTTCTATGGTGAACTTTTATCGAGATGTCCTAACTTAAATAATTTTTATTATGCCATAAATTATTAATATTATTAGAGTAACTTCAAAGGAATTTTACCGTTTCTATTTAATTTCCCATTGCAGGGGTTTATAATTAAACGGTACAGTGAAAAAATCTTCACGGTAATATAAAAGTGGCGCCCTTTTAATTTGTTGATTTCCAGAAAATCCGAGATATTAATACTACCGTAAATGGATTTTTAAGAGTATGAAAATTGAATATTAATTGTAATGATCCGATATGAAAGCATCTCAAATGCGACACATCGAACTATTTCGTTTAAATTTCCGTCGTGTTTGAGTTACGTGCGATGTAAATAATGCTACGTAAATTACCAATATGTGTCAGAATCGATATTCTCCATGTATAATACTTTATGAACATAAATTCATTGGAATTTAATAATCTATATACGATAAATATATAATTACGATCGCTATGATTTGATTTCTCAAAAACCATCCTATGGATTTAACGAAAGAAAATTACATTGTTTTATTTGAACCTCATCGTAAAAATAATAATTTTTTTTTTCCATATCGCTAAATTTCTTTTTAATCGCATAATCACGTAATACCAAAAATATATTCTTTTGTTAAAGTTGAACAATTTGATGTCGTTGTAAAAAGAATTCGTCAAACAATAGAATATTTGGTTGAAACTTATGCATAATTCGTTGTTATAAAGCAAGCGTAATAATAATAGAAAAAGTGTAAGGCAAATAATTTGCCTAAGTAGAAAAGAAGGTTTTTTTTTTTTTTAATGCGAATCCAATGCGCGCGATACACTGAAGCTGTGGAGCGGTTTAATAAATAATACAATGCATCCATTCGCATCAGTCTGATCGACCGTCAGTAGAAACATACCGACTTATGTCAGACAGCACTCTCGCCGCAGATACCTTTTATGCAATGCATCGGTACGTTGAAATCCAAAGCAGCAGAAATCCCACGCGATGCATTGCTCCCCTTATTCGTAATTCTTTAATATTCATACGCAATCGGTGTACGAAAGTAAATTTTCTCGCTTCATTTCACGCGTCGTTTTGTTCGCTGAAAAACCCGGTTTAATAATATAATTGATATACTGATTTCGCGCAAAAAAAAAAAATCCCGTAAATAATTAAAATGAAATTTAATAAAAATACGCGCAACGCCGCGACGTACTTTATTCCGCGGCGCCGGCAAAATTACAAGCACGCGCGTTTATAAATACGTTTGTTGCGAAAATTTAATATTCAAACAAGATTGCCTGACTTTTTATTTCCCGAAACAAACTCAATTTAGCTTCCGACGCGCATTAACGAAACTTGACGTTTATGATTTATCATTGCGTTATGACTAATTAAAAATGCGTTTCCGATGACGGAGACTACGCAAACTTTTACGAATCGATAATAATTAAAAGTTTATTAACATTAGTTAAACATTATTATTCATCATTTCATCAGCGCTTGAGCTGACTGCTGCCACGGGAGTTTATTAAATATTTAATTTGTAAATTATGCACGATCATTGTGGAGGAGCATGTTTATTTTGTATAATTAAACAACGTAAATTAATTTTAATCATCTTTCATAATTGTATTTTGTTCGTCTTAAAAGATTACGGGCATAAGGTTATAATACCATTTACGCTTCTGAAGGATGAAATATTACAAGACGTTTAATATAATTACTAACAGGTTTTAGTAATTATATGGCTAAATCCAATAATACTCCATAATGAGGTTATTATTATAGCGAATTAATTATTAAGTTTAATTTACACATTGTAACGCATGCGTGTACGTATCCTGTAGGATACAAAAACCGCAGCATTAATTTAATACAAATTTGTATTCATATTTATTTGGTCTAGTTTACTCGCTGCAATAGAGTGCAGAATAACTCTATGCTGCATTACTGTAGAGTGAAATTGCATTTTGAAACAGTATTAATGGAATTAATTTTGAAGTAAATGAACCGCTATTTAGAAATATTAACGAATGTAGATATCAAGTTGAAAATTATAATGTAAATCAATCTCTACACTGACAAAAAAAAGTTGTATATTGACAATCATTATTCATAGTTGAGCAAAATTGTTGAAGGAAATATAATATTTCGTTAAATTAAATAGAATTTAATAGAATAAAATAATATATATTACAATCAAATAACAGATAGTTGAGCCAACTATCAAAGATTGTTGCCTCTATTTAACTACCAAAGATAGTTGAGTCAACTATGATTTTTCTCAGTGTACTTTTAGAAATTATCAATATTTGGTTACGCTTCGGTTACAAGTGGTATAAAGTTTAATTAGTCAGACGAAAGTTCGTTGATTAATTTACCAAGCTACGCGAATATATCAAAGGTTCACTTTTTGATATAAAATTATATCAGTTAGCAGTTTCTTAGTAATATCGATATTGAAATCGTACAAGAAACGAAGCTGTTGACCTAACTGAGTGACACTTCAAGATATATTCAGAAGGCATTTACAAGCCAAATTGGAGGAAATGATGAGTGCGAGACTCGAAGAAGGAACGTGAGCGCGCCTTTCTTGCCAGGAAACAAATTGATTTTGAAATGCTACTCGGGCGCTACTATCTTTCATTCGACAGTTATTTAAATTCCACGCATATCCATTTAGATGGTATGAAATTTCGGACCAGTTTGCATTTCGTCATTTCAAAGCTAGTAATTATACTCTGTTATTATGCTGACTTGTTCGGGTCAAATCTACATACCGCAGTAGTAAAACAAAGTGAATAGTCAGCCGCACTTGTACTTACAACAAATAAGCAAAATGGACTTTCTCGAGCATCCTTCTTCTTTTTCATGCAAACTTGTAATACTTTGATATTTTACTTTGCAAGCACACTAAGAATAAAGTCACACGAATAAATATTTTCAAGCGTTCAAACTTTTATAGTCGTTAAATAAAAACTCACAGACTCTTTAATAATACATTATTACTCCGGACTACAATGTTTGTAAAAAAATAAATAAAATGCATCGAACAAAGTTTTCTTTATTATTGATATTATGTAATTGGTAAAACAATGACATAATATTGAAATTTATTATATTAAAATTATTTTAATATAATTATAATTATCCTTGGTAAAATAATTTTTAAGATATCAAATAATTGACGATTTAGATGTTTATAATAATTTGTTCAATTCAAATCGCGATGGTTCTGTGAAATTATTCACGAATAATTGATCAAATTACTAAAGTAACGAGAATAACAAAAGGACGATAATCAATTATTTATTCCAACGTATCGAACAGCAGTATCATTTATAACGAGTCGAAAAATTTCCGGAGAGTAAAACAAAAGAAGGTAGTATAAGATGATGTAACGAGAGAATCGCCAAACCGTCACGAACAACTCTATCGTGTCTTAAACTTGAAAGACTCTGTCGATGTCGGCGCCTCGTTAGCGAATCTGAAATTGCGAAAGATGAGACTTGGCTGCAAATCTTTCTACTTATGCATCAGCGCACCGTGACCCATTTCAATACTTCATTAATTATGTCTCAAAGCTTTCTCAAGAAAAGTTGATCGACCGTGTCCAAATCTGACTTCTAAGGAATATTTTAACTCATTTTGTGTTTTAAATTTCCTGTCCGTAACTTAAATTATTCTTTATTATTGGATACTGTCGTTTATTATTACATACAAGATTTTTTTATTTGTTTTCGATTAAAATGTGTAGCTTAAATATATTCGCTATCGGACTTGAGGAATAACCCAAGCGGAAATTCAAACGAGTTTACGGCAGTGCATTGGTAGAATGCGCTAGTCACAGTGTATGTGATAAATGGTGAATGGGAAAAACTCTACTCTGGAAATAGAATCATTTTTTATTGAAGAACAGCTCGTTAGTTCACTAAAATGAATAAACTTTGGTAACCTAATAGATACTTTTATTATTATTATTATTATTATTATTATTATTATTATTATTATTATTATTAGATGGAAATACAAGATGGCAGTAACGTTTTTATAAAAAGGAATCAACACTTCTTTTTGAAAATGTATAGACAAAAACCGAAGCTACTGGTAATTAATCTATTGAGGTGCTTGTTTGATGATGATATTTTAAAAAAAAGTTCTGCTAAAGGCTCAGACAAATTACTAGCAATACCTCCAAGAACACTTCATGCTATCCAATGTAAGTAATTTATTTTCTAAATATATTAATGTCATATATACACTAAATATCAACACTAAATATATTGAGGGCATTAACCCAAAAAGGGGCTAAGCGTGTGAAATAATTATATTTCGCACGAATAGTTCCATTTTTGTCCGCTGCTCTCGATATAAATAATAAATTGAGTATGCATAATACGTCAACTATGAATGTATCATACAGAAAAGATTAATGCCTCAGTCATTTCATAATATTGTCTTTTACAGATTACGTTGTCAAATACGGATCATCAACTTTAACAGAGGCGCAGATTAATCGAACCATAACCTTAAAATGCGCAGAGTTAAGAAAACCAAGAAATAATAGAAGAAAGTTAAAAAAAAATGATCTTAAAAGTGGAGAAGCAGCAAAGGTTGATGTATATGGAAATGATTCTTCAAAATTGTATAAAAGTAAAGATGGAAAAGAAAAGAATAAGGAAAACAAAAATGAAGAAAATAAGGAGAATTTCAATTGTAATTAATGTAACGAAACAGTTTCATGATATCCTTTGCTCTGATTGATAAAAAAATACATATAAACATTTTTATATTCAACTAATGAATTGTTACATAACATTAACATAATAACGTTTTATCGCATATCGTATAATACAAATGAACCCCACTTGCATTTTTTTGCATCTTTTACATAAAGTATGTTCTTATTTTTTACGAGTTTAATGCGAAATAGTTTAGCACAGTCTTTAAAAACACTGCGAAAGACATTTTCATTACTGGTCCTTATTTGATTTTCACAAAATGACGGTGGAACATGTCCAAAATACTAACGTTTTGAAAAAGAGGGAAAAAATTGGAAAATTGTGTTTACTTTCGAAATGTAATAAATTAAAATAGTACTCTAAAAATTCTATGATTGACTTAATCTTGAAATTTTCGCATCAAGACTCAAACCGAACTGATATTTTGTCAATAATGAACTCAATCTTTTATCTGTCAATACTTTCAAAATATTGGGTTAAGATGTAGATTTATTAGGGTGAATATATTTGTAAAAAGAGACATAACATTATCAATGATTGTTACTAAAAATAAAATTATAAACATAGATATTATAGAAATCATACGGTTTATAACACTGTGATCGAGAAAAGAAGATTGATCGTTTTATTTTATTTTAAAAACTATACACTGATTCAAATGTACCGAAGCAAATAATAATTTATTTTTTGAATGTTTACGTGTACAAAATTGTACACTTTCGCGTGGATTCTAATTATATCTTTTTTTGTCCGTCTTCAATATTGCTAAGGCCGATCCTAAAGGGTTTGATTATTATTAACAATTAAAGATGTATCAATAATTTGATAATTTTATTGCCAAATATATATTGGTTCAATAACGTAACAAGTTTTAATGATTTAATATACACAACAAAGAAAAAATAACAAAACATAATAATGTACAAAAAAGTTTGATTATTAACGTTAATTATTATTAACTTAAAATAGATATCATTTAAAAATAATATGTTTTGCATAAAGAATGAAGAATTACACACTGTAATATAATGAAAGGTTTCCTCCTATTAGGACGTACAGAATTTCGTTATTATCATCGAAATACCTTACAGTCAATTACAGTTGTTTGGTGTCACGTTAAAAATTAAAACGATATAAACTTTACTGAGATCAAGAATAAGATCAATACCATGGACTATTTCTAGAAAAGAAAATAATAATTAGAATACAACAAATAAATTGTATGAGGTAACTATACCCTGATAGAACAAAACATATATTATACGTATAATAGATGGATATTTAGATGTTATTTAGCCCTTATATGTATAATATACGTATAATATATGTATATTATACGTTCAAAATATGTTCGTTCTATCTGAGTAATGATATAACAGACATAATGATTGAATGATTAACAATAACGAAATTATAATTTCAGTATTGTAATGCATATTTAAAAAAAAAAAATTTATTTCTTTCACAGATGACAGAGAATATTTTGATGTAAATTTTAATATAATCAATTCAACTTTTAATAGAAATAATTGAACAATACATAAAAATGCAAAAAATGTATACAAGAAAAAAACACTCAGGGATTGTTTGATCAATTTCAGCATCTTATTCGGAAGTTCAATTGACCAGTTCAGAGTATGCATGTTCCATTAAGGAATACGTTAGACGTACATGCTGCCAACAATTTCCAAAGGTGTATCGAAATTCTAATACTTTATATCCAAATATTGAGTACATCAAACCAAACCTTCTGTTTATATACATCATTGCAATATTTTAAAGCAATAATTATATATTTACCTTTACCGAAATTGCAAGTTTAACGAAAAAACAGTCAAATAACTAATAATACAAAATAATTTTTTAAAGACGTAAGGCGGTAAACCGATAACAACAAAAATATTGTAATAAATTGCATTAAATCCGCAATGAACAAAATTCATCATTATAACATTTCACCTTATACATATCTGGCAAAGGTATTAAATGTATATCTGGCATAAATAGGGCAAACACATAGAAAAAATTGAATATTACTTACCGTATGGCTGATATCATTTGATTCATCTGGAAATCGTATAGCACTTATCTGGCAACGTATGGCAATATTTAAAATGCCATACTTTTACACATCGGGCAAGTTCGTGGCAAGCGTCTGGTTGTTGTAAGGCAAATATACGGCAAAAAATAAAATGTTTTTCAATCGTATGGCAATTTTTTTCCCGGCATCTGGAAATCGTATGGCACTTATCTGGCAACGTATGGCAATGTTACGAATGCCGTACTTTTACACATCGGGCAAGTTCGTGGCAAGCGTCTGGTTGTTGTAAGGCAAATATACGGCAAAAAATATACTGTTTTTCAATCGTATGGCAATTTTTTTCTCTGCATCTGGAAATCGTATGGCATCTATCTGGCATAATTTTTTTTTGTATCTGGCAAAACTAAGGCGACCATGTGGCAATCGTACGACGACTATACGGCTGCAATACGGCATGTGTTGGGCATTAGGCTGGCAACGATCATGATCCAGACACTTGCCATACATTTCTGCCGTACGATATGCCAGATCCATGCCATCAACTTGCCAGATAATTTTTTCCACTCGGGTAGTCTCTTCAGTCGGGCCACAATTCTTTGACCCCTTCACCCGAGCTTTGTCTACAATCCTTCAATTTCTATCTCTCGCTAATGGTGCTCGGCTTTGGCTTCAAATGGGATCTCATAATCATGTTTAATTGTTCAAGGGTTTGCTGCCACGGTTGCAATGGCGTACATAAATTCTTGAGCAAGGCATAACCTTCGCTGCCCAGCAAGGTAATAAATAATGCCCCTTTCCTGCTTTCTTCAATGTTATTGGCGATGAAAAACTGCCCTAACCTCTTGAACCAAAGGTCCCAGTCTTCTTTGTCTGGACGGAATTCGCCTATGTTACCTATAGTGCTGCCAACAATTGTACGCACTTCCGGTGGTTGCATTAGTTGCTGAGTCATTTGTTGTCTTTCTACTTGAGCTTGAAATTGTCTTCGCTCTTCCATCAACTTATGACCTTCAGCTGCTAGTCTGTTTTGCTGGTCCTCTAGCTTCCTGGTTAGCTCACGTAATTCAGCTTCGCGTCTTTCTACTAGTTCTTCTCTCGTTGCCATCTTCTCGTTGCTTCTCGTTGCACGTGTACCTCACGAGAAAGATTCTCTTTTACCCTCGTCGCCAAATTGTAATGTATTGGGTAATTATTAAATAACTACACTGGGCCGATTACAATAGTACTTCATGATTAAGTTTATTATATTAAATAATAAATGGTTATATAGATATAATATAAAATATATGCTGGAGAGAACTGCTCAGCGCGATACCCAGATTACAACTAACTGCTGAAACAAAAAGCGGTACTACAAGCCCATACAAAACTAAAACTCTATATATTGACACTAGAGGGTGTTAGCAACAGCACACTAGGGAGTAGATTATTCCACTTCCGTCCCCTAACCTCGGTATGAAAAACAGTATACAAGCTTCAGGCACCGCTGGCGCCCTCGGTAGTAATATAAAGTCAACTCTCTGTCGAAGCGACAAAATGGGACCAAAATTCGTCACTACGAGACAGAGAAACTCTGTGTCGTGGGGACTAAACGCGCATGCCGTGCGTGTAATACGTTCTCTTCCATACAGAGGGATTCACTGCGACAGAGAGTCCTACGACACAGAGTTGACTGTACTATAATTGAATTTAAATAAATAGAAGATGAATTCTCAAAGTGACATAATGAATTTCAAATATTTATTACATTTTTGAATTATTAATAAATATAATACGCAAAAAAGCATAAGGAGTCAAGCCAGAATTCTGATTTGATTAACTAGAAAATTAAATTTTTTGGATGTACATGTTTCAAGCAACACTCTCGATTCAAGTTTGTATAAAAAAAATCCTTCAAATTAAAAAAGTGATAAATGTAAAATCAAATAAAATTGAAATCTATAAAAAAGGTAGATTTTAAGCAAGTTTTGTGCAATTGTTCCATTACTTTTGAATATAATAATTATCTTTTTTTACGCTGAACTGGAAATAAAATGTTAATATAATTTACATTTTTTACTTGTGATATCGTGTAAAATTTCAGTATATTCTTGCATTATGCGACGTTGCATCTGGCGTTCACTAATATCATCAAGTTGTTTGACTTTTCGTTTCCTCGTAGTCATGTTCAATTGCTTTACCTGATATTAATTTTATATGTTAATTAATACGATAAGATTCAATTACTCAACTAATCATTGACGTCCTGTTGTATATGAATATATAAAATAACATTAAATCAATAATAAAGAATATCATATAATTTGTCAATAGATTACTTACGAAATTTGAATTATATAAAAATATAATATTGTATATGATTATATCTGATAGTTTCGATGTTATTGATTGACCGTGTCAATGTTTTCAATATTAAATTTCTAACTTATCTCATGTTTGGTACAAGGACAGTTTCATTGTAATTACTGGATCTCATAATATTTTTTGACGTTTTTTAACAGTATTGAACTTCAGGCAAAATGTAACAAAAAAATTCGAATTCAGATTCAAAAAAATTCTAATGAAGCACCGATTTTCAATTGATTGTTTTAACGAATTTGACATTTATTAAACTGTTATACGTAATTCGCGAAATTAAGACCGATTAAGAAAGTGTAAAAGAAAAAGAAAAGAAATAACTCTAATATTAAGAAGGTAAAAAAGTTGCTGAATTTTTGTATTTACTATTTACAATATTGTAGTATAATTTAAATATTTTTTGAATTTATTTTAATATTATTTGCTAAAATAGGTATGAATGGAAGATTCGGAATAATAATTAAAATAAATATTGATTAATAGAAATATTTTAGATATCTTATCTACTATGGAATATTTTATTTTCCTTTTCGAGGACGGATTAGTGATGGTACCAGAAAATTGGTTGAATGAAACGAAAACGCAGGTTTTATGGCCAAATGTTATAAACAATAAAAAACTGTAAGAAATGGTGAAATGTTTCCATCCTATTAAAGAAGACTGGTCATCTTATGATCCCAGTAACTGAAAAACTATAGGATAGAATAGATTGCAATTAAAAACTATTTAAAAAGACTTGAATCTCATTACATTTTCAAACAATTTACGATTCACTGATACTGAATATTTCTCAATTCTAATTTTACAATACTGTTCTAAATTGTATTCTATCGAAAATGATGGTGCAGATATTTTATCTTATTTAAAAGATCTCTTGATTCTGGCACTTTTGCTTATCTTTAAATATCCCTATAAATAAAACGCGAAAAAGTTTCATAGACAAATGTTGAATAATGTTAATTTTCTTGTTTATTTTAATTATTTGAAATTAAAACATAATTATATCATATTATACGTATTTCAAGGTTTCAGGTTATTGTCGTTTATGTTTGTTTTCAATCGTAAATTGTCTGAAAATGAAATGAAATTTAAGTCAACTTCAAATTATACTCTATCGTATTTTGTCTATTCTATCCTATTGTTTTTCAGTTACTGGGATATTCAGCGTATATTTGGACATACAAGTAAACAGCCTATTTGAATTTAACAATAAAAAAATTACTTCTAACTAATTATTAATAATATAGATGTTTAAAAATTCATTTGATTTTTACCTTCAACTATTTATCACAGTTAATTATGAAGATGCAAAAGCGAAAGAGAAAAAAGCTGAATTTTGGAGCGATTTAAATACTGAAAGCAACGAGCAGAAAGAAAAGGAAAAAAGAAGACGACATGCGCGAATAAATATAGATTATTTTAAAAATTTGGATTCGATGAAAACAAAAGGCGATTGTATATTCCAGAATAAGATAGTTGATGGCACAAGCAAGACTTCAAAAAAAGAATTTGGAGCTGAAGATGAAAACTTAAATGATGAAGATAGGACGTATGGGACTAGAAACGATAAAGAAAGAGAAAAAATAAAGAATGTAAGAATATATATTGAATATTTGTTTTAAATGTATACTTTAAAAATATATTTTAATAATTTTTATGCACGTATATCTGTTATCTGCACGTATATTATGTTACGTTAAATTGAAGATCTAATTTCACATTTATATTGTTATTCATAAATTAATTAATAATTATAGATGATTATGGAAAAGAAAGTGAAAATATTAACACGTAATATAATGAAAAAGAGAAGAATACGAATCCTAAGTAGTTCGCACAAAGTTGTCAGACTGAAAATAAAAAATATAAATCTAATGAAAAAGTAAAAATATTAAAAATAGAAACTTTCAAAAATGCATTCAAACTAGGAATATCCATGAAGAGAAGTTATGCAAATGTTGATGCAGAATATGAAAATAGAAACACTAATTTAAATGATCAATCTTCTAAAAATAAAAGGATATAAGGTAAAGTACCCAGTGGCTGACAGGGTTACCAGTGACGGACACCGAACTTTTTTCGCATGATTCCACCTGTAAACTTCGTTTACCAGAGGAAGTTCAAGTGGTAAAAATTATAATAAGTTATTTTTTAGAATAGAATTTATCAAATTTGTCGTTCATCGTATGGCTCACATTATACGTTTCTATAATAATATTAACAAAATTATAATTTACAGAATTATTGACAACAATATAGAAGAAAATTTTAGAAACTGATACTAGAGTTAAAAAAATAGAGAACCAACTGAATAATTTTTCCAGAAAAAATGATGTGGAAAGTGCAATGAATTTGGACACTGACGATGAATTCGAATTACTGCTCCCTCTTAGAACTATTGAAGATGTAAATGATCTAGAATCAAAATTAAAAGATGACAAAGAATTTCGGTCCCGTTTTGTAAATAAATATTTTTTATATTCAATTTTTAAATAAAAATTACGTACAGAAT
>JABFQA010001486.1:0-13614 GCA_022817065.1 Probaryconus sp. ZL-2020 | reverse complement strand
AAATTATTTTAGACATTTGATTTTTAAAAGCGCGACGCCAAGTTTTCGAGCAATTTTTTGTGAGTTTGGGTTTTATTTTGGCTTTATTTTGGATGATTTCACATCTTTTTGAGGGATGAAGTTTTCGAGGGAAATATTTTTTTTTGGGGGGGACGATTTAAACCTGGCTCGTTTTTTTTACCTGTAAAGGTTTTTGTGGGTAACCATATTTCTGTTTTGTTATACATTAAGTTAACAAATTGCATTTTACTCCAATTTACTGACAGACCAAAAAACTATAAAATATGTGAATGCTGTTTATTCTATCTGAAACAAATTAACTTTCATTATATTTGAGAATGTATTTTCATGTTATATTTGAAATATACATAAAGTTTTTTACCGAAATAAATAACTGTTAACGATATCAACGATATCACAAATAACGAAAAAGGTGCAAATGAACATGGGAATCTTGCTTTAAAATGTACAAAAGTAACATCTTTTTAGACTCAGCACACCAATAAGGCCAACTCCAACTATAACTGTTAATTATTAAAATTAAGAAAAATATTTCATGATTATTATTATCAAGAAAACGTGCTGTATTAAGAAACTTATAGATTACCAAGCATTTTCCATTAAATTACTATACGTCATTAAATTGTCGCATGAATGTAGAAAGAATGATTATTTTTTTAAAACTTTTATCCAAGTTCAATATAAAATATTAATTTTTTAGTTAGTGAAATAGTTAAAAATGTCCTTATTTTTTATAGAAATTGTCAATAATGTGTTTACGTGAAAATCGTGAATTATTTTATAATATTCTATAAATCACTGACAGCACAAAATACTGTGAAGTAGGTAAAAGATGCTTGCAAAATCTATAAATTAAAATTATCTAGGATCATATAACGTCATTAATAAATAGTAATGAAGGATAAATAATTGTAATTAGTAGTAAAGGATTAGAGTTAACAATGTTAAATTTGTCATTTTACCTTAACGTATAATTCGTATGATATAGTGAATAAACCGTATGGTGCAAATTTTGATTCTATTTTACCTCTGTTATGTATTATGCAAATCATCTTTCCAGCTCGAATATCCCAGTTTGGCCAATTACTACAATAACTATTAAAAAAAAAATTATGTGCAATTGATTAATGAAGCAGCTATGTTACAAAAAAATAAATGCTACAGAAATAAAGAATTGAGATACAAATGAGATACATATAACGATTCATTATTAGTGAAAAATGTCCAAGAAAAATATTAAATGAAATTTGAAGTTACAAAATTAAAAAAAAAATGTTTTATATTATTAAAAATATTAAGAAAATGAATCTATGCAATGATCTTACCAGGCTTCTTGTACATGTGTACTATAAGTTATTATAGACTCGCCTAAATAACTTCCAAACATCATTCCACCAACAGCAATAATTCCTATAGGCATTATACCTAGACTTTTGACCAAATTTCTATGATTTATCATTAACTACAAAATTGTCAAAGCATGAAAGCATAATGTCAAAGACATCATTTTAATAATCCCGAAAGATACCAAATGCAAAATTCAAGATTATAAACCGAGATTAAAGACATTTTAATAAGTCTTATGTAAAATATACTTACGGTATACAAAGTTAAACTAAATACTATTACTTCCATAACTATGACCGTTAATAGGATCGACTGAACATATTTATGTATCAAATCAAAGAATCTTGATTATTATAAAAAATCAAAATCAAATTAAGTATAATTCAGAAAATAGTTTTTTACGTAAAAGCTTTACTGATAAAAAGATTTAATAGTAAATGAATTACTCTCGCCAATCAAAATGCACTGTGCTTTTACTTACTCTAACGCTTTAAAATGCTTTATCACACATGCACGTAATTCTTGTAATACATTGTAGCGTTTAAAAGATTTACTGTTATCTTGAATGTCTATTTTTTTTAGTTTGGTCCTTTATAAAAAAAGAGAATTCTTAATTAGTTTCATTAATTTGGAAAATTTAAAATCGTAAAAAAAGATGATAACAATTAAAATTGCAAATAACAATCCGGGACTATACATTTTTGTAGTATATCAAGTCGATGTTTCCTTACGTTACTAATAAGTAAGCTGTGAATGTATGATTTGATATAATAATAAGTGCATGAATAATCCATGTCACGTATAAACCAGCCATCATTATTGCAAGAAAATCAAAGATATAACGCCTAAGAAAAACAAATCTTCCCTGAATAAATAACTCAATGCTCAGTAAAAAATTGTATGGTCTTGGATTCTCTAGGGGCTGTATTGCATCAAGCACTACCGGTATAAACGGTATTATTAATAGAAATGTTTGGAACATAATCACTATCACTGAAATATAACCGTTATCTTTATCATTGTTATCTTAAGATACTAATTCGAATTCAAATTTAATTAATGAAAAAAATGTTCATTATACATGAATATTACCAAGAAAATAAAATATCTGATTTTGAGAAATTTTTGCAAATTTCTTCATTACTTCAAGATCTTCTTCGTTTGTATACAACCAATCGTAATATATAATGTTATGTATTCGTTGTACCTGTCGATAAAATTCGATGAAATAATTTTGACTTAAAGTACTATGAATATCATAGTTTTTGAAGATAATATAACAGAAATAAATTAAAAGAAGATGCAATGTAATAATAATGATGATAAAACAAATTGATGAAGCGATGATGATGATGTTAATATATTAACAAAATGAGGAGTATGAATGATTAAAAATTGTCTGTATGAAATTAGGTAAAGTGGCATATGATGAGATGAAATTTCGGTAATTGATTATTACTTTGATATATATATATGTATATAATATATAAAACATACTGTGTGACAATTCCAAAACCTGTGAACTCTTAATATAAATAAAACTACTTGACAAGTAAAAAATATAATATTTGACATTACGTCAACAAATGACTGTACATTCAATAAGAAAAAATTTATCTAGAAGAACGTAAAAAAGTAGTTGAAAGTACGTGAATTGTGTATAGTAAAATAAAATTTTCAACTAGTTTAATAAATGGTAGTGCCCATTGAAAGCTTGAGATATGTATGTCAGTCTGAGAAAGTCTATCTCCAGTTTACAATTAGTAATACGATGTAAGAAAATAATATTTTACAGATAACGGTTATTTAGTCAATGGTTAAAATACTTGTTGAAAAAATAAGTTACTACTGTAGACAGTTTGAATGGTTACAATGATAAATGATGTCCAATAATTTTGATAAGGCCAAACGCCAAGGAATAGACTTAGGTATTTATACAATATAAAATATTGCGAATTGAAAATGCATCGTTCTGATTTAACGTTTATGTCATAAGGAGGGCAGAAAAAATACTCCATTAAATATATTTGAAGTTTCCATAGGCTTTTACAAGGGAATAATAAACATGAGATGAACTTCTTAAAGCCTCCCATTATGTGATTCGGTTTCTTCATAATTGTTTGTTCAAACATAATTGTTTATTTAAATAAATAATAATTGCGAATATTTTCAATTCAACTCTATGCAAAATTAACTCGGCTATTGTTGTAGAATATTATTCTTGAACTGTTAGAAAGTCACTGATAGACACTTTTTTATTAAAAATGTTTAAACCCTCTTGAGACTATCCAATAATTGTACTTAGTTATTTATTAACGCTTGAGATAACTACTTCTTTAGTTAATTCATGTAATGTAATTATTACTTTTTAAAATTTCCATGAATGGAAAGAGGAAAATAATGTTTTATAAATTAAAAAAAGAAGAAAAAAGTAATTCCAATTTTATTACTCTAATAACTTTTAATAAGTCACGTATCAATAATGCAGTTTGCTGGTTTAAGTAATAAATGTAAAGTCTTTGAAAGTATAATTTCATTTATTACAATTTAGTTATTGTTAAGCAACGTTGAAAGAAAGGTACATGAGAATAAAGAAGGGAATAAACAATAAAACAAATATTCGTCATTATATAAAATACATAATCGTATAATTACAAAAGGTTTTAGAATTACAATTGATTATAAACAAGCTTAAACGATGCAAGTAATACGGAAGTGCTAGGAAAACTAAAACTGCCATTACACTTAAAATCAAAACTGAGAGTAACAGTAAACAATGTTTTAAAATTATTGCTTTATAAAATTCATTGTAAATGACGAATGATATGATTTCTCAGTCTTGATTGTACATTGACGAAACCATCAAAACATCAGTAGAGGAAATCACTTCAATGATAATAATAAAACATTCATCACGTTTTCTATAAACAACAGATTCCATCAGGAATTGTTCGATGACTCGTTCGATGCTACGACTCTACGACTACGACGATAATAAAAAATATATATTTTACGGCTACGTATCTACCGTAGATGATATGTAAAAACTACAGGTGAATTTTTTTATTGCATTAACACTCAATTTCGATTTGAGAATAAATAACTGGTTTTCTTCATTTTAGACACTCGAGTTAAGGCAACAAAAACACGTCATCTCTACATATGGTTATCGCGACAGTAAAGATACAATAAATAAGTATAGTTTAGTTATCCTATTCTACCATCACGTATGTGCGAAGGTACAACGTGGGGGTCATACAAAAATATAAATTATTACAATCTTTCACTTCTTGGCACATCGTGATTGTCCATGGGACTATCAAAGTTGCGTTTGATAAAAAGTTTTTCAAAAATTTTGTTTTCACGTTTGCATAAAATATCTTCTCATTCTATTTTCATCGATTCATAATCATCCGTTAAAAAATAATTATCATTCTTGAATTTTCAGATCAAAATCTTCATCTTTTAGGATTAATTCACAAATGTATCACAAAATTTTAAAAAGTGTGTCATGCCAATAAACACACGCGAAAAAAGTTATAAGAATATTACAAAAATCAATCATTGAGGAATTAATAAAAGAATCTTTCAAATTCATTATACTATGATTGATTATGATAATTACCATACATATTGATGTATGGCTTGATCGTTCACAGTCAGTCGATGTCGCTCTGGTTATTTTGTTTGTGTGATCGAGCCAGCTCGACCGTCCGATTTGATCTGATTAATATAAATAATTTTTCGGTTCTTCGGTCGGTTGGCCACAAATCCCATGATACTTCTTCACCACGCGATTCCTCGAACGACATGTCTCGATTTCCAAGAAACACTCGTTACTGTATGTCAGATCGTCAGTACCGCAAACTGGGTCGTAAATTGCTGGACAGATTTTTTGACAGCCCCGAAAGTAGAAGCCTTGAACACATCTCTTCATTGGCACCACGTAAATATGTTTTCTTCAAAGAACAAAAATTTTGTTAAATTTTTCATACGGTGAAAAGTATAATATTTAAATACAAATTTAAATTGACATTAGAGATTGTCTGTAAAAAGAAAATGTACGAAGGACAGTAATTAATTCAACGACCATCCTAGTCAATTGCCTTCATTGAATTTTTTGTTCTCCCTATATTTAAAACTTTATGGATTAATTGAACATCTTCAAACTGAAATTCTTACCCGCAATTATCTCTTTTCATTTCGCATTCATTGCGGTAAAGTTTATTATCGGAGCCACAAACAAATTGTCGTTCGCCGCTACAAATCTGATTGCAGAGAGCAGTTGTAGGACAATGTTGAGCAGGAACTTGGACTACCCTCTGTCCGCATGTCTCGCGTTGCAAATGGCATAAGGATCTGGAACAGAGCCATAAAGATTAAGACGCGTGTAATTTAATTTGACCGGTGCGCGCGCTCCGCGTATATCCGGTAAAATCATTTCAGGGGTATTAATTGCGTGAGATAAGAGAGGAGCTTTAGAGTGAAGCGTGTGGCAATTTATGGTAGCACAGGTAAAGTCTTTTAATTACCTGTAAACGTTGCCATCACTGCCGCAAACTGGTTCTTCCGTAACGTTGCTGCAATCCGTTGGGCACTGTTCAGTTTCTTTCAAGGTCGTACACTCGCCTACGTGTGCCAATTGAATACCCTTCCTAAATAAAAACCAAACACCTTATTATATTTTACAATACTTTTTCATAAAAAGTCAATACGGATTAATTTCAATTTATATCCTCCTTTGCTTCGAAGGATTTGAAAATTCCTTCGTTTACAATCTTCTTCCTTCTCGACAATTTCCTTTCTTCGTTTCGATAAAAAATAAAAGGTTTTATAATCGCTCTGGTAATGGTAATAATTCCTTTATAACATCTGGATCATGGAAATCCAATGGTATGGTTTTTAAAAATTATTATCAGTAGTTTTTTTTTATGGTAATACTCAGTTAAATCTTATTAACATTTTTTTAAGCGACGCAGATGACATATTCATGAAGATAAGCGACAAAATAATTATATGTTATTTAGATTTCTGCGCTGAAATATATAAGTTGAAAAAATTGTCCATTTATTTCAATTTCTTCATAATTCAGAGAAATCGAAGAATTTCAACTTTTAATTAAATTCAAGTTTTTTTTTTTATTGTTATCGGTTTCCTTGTGTTTTATTCGATCATTATCAATATAGTTATGCTTGTACATGTCATCTGGCAAGATAAATTGATATTCATCATTTTCACTCAAAATTGATCGATACTACGTGCATTGGATTATTTATGAGATATCATATTTATGGATGGTAAAACGGTACCCGATACTCAGAAACATATTTTATAGAAAACGATTAGTTAATGTTTGAAAGATTGTTTTCAAGATTTCGGTTTGATTATTTATAGATCCAACACTTTATCATCACTTGTAATTAATAAAAAAAAAAAAAAACGCGCATGAGGCTTTTGCATGCATAAACAATTTAATTTCGCATGAAAACAACAAAAAATTGCTTTGCAAATTATTTACATCGTTAAATGTATCGATAAATGTATTTGTCAAAAACGTTTTGCTTATAAATTAAATCAGCGACAAACAAATTAGCACATTAGCAATGAAAACACCATTAACAACCAATCATACTCACAAGCAACTTGCAATATTGAGTTGACACTGATTGGAATAAGTATTGGCGTCACTTCCACAGACCGGATCGACTTCGTTTGCGCATTTTTGCTTTTGCTTCAAGCACTTGGTCAAACGAGCTCGACACTTTTCAAAATCAGTCTTGATAACTTTCCTTCTTGATTGCCTAATGTCAGAGCTATAATTTAGGGACACGTACCATCGTGCATTGTTCACGCCGTAGCAATGGAGATAAATGTCACTTACCCACAATTAAGCATTTGCATTTCACATTCGTTACGATAAATGTTACCATCCGTGCCACATACATGTACTTCTGGTTCGTGCATACAGTCTAATGGACAAGCCGTGGATGCGCTTCCGGATGTTCTCTCTCTTGATACACAAAATGACATTGGTACCTCGAAAACGTGCCTTCTGCAATCGACAAGAAGAAAAAACATGCCTTTCAAAAACAAAAAGTGATAATTCTTAACTATCTACAATATCTAAACGTAAGTAGTTGATGTTTTGATAAATCCAGAAAGATAAATTCAGAAATTTTTTTTTTTTTTTGAATTGTTAATTAAAGATCAGCACGATCATAAATAAATTGTTAAAGTGAGGTCAATGAGATAATAATTAAAGTATATAAGAGCTAATGCAAGTAATTAATTACCCGCAATTCTTAGACCGCATTTTACAAGTATTGGAGTAGAGGATTCCATCACTTCCACAAGCTGGTTTGGCGCCTCTCCAGCACGATTCCCGACAGTGTCTTGTAGTCTGGCAGTGCTTCTTATGCGTCCGTACCACGCCCTGACTGCGAGGATAAAAGTCAGATCAGATTCAATAAGCAGCTAAGAGATAACAGTTTGCGCATCGTAAGCACCATATTGCTGTTCGCGATAACGAATGATTACTTATTCATGTTAATGCGGCTTAACGAAATCGTTTCTTAACAGCTCGTCTTCCATTCATTTTTACGCTCATCATTAAATACCGGCAATTAGATTATAAGTTTAATTGTAGCTTAATTTAACGCTACGTATGAATTACAATCATTAGCCATCAAATAAAACTTATTATAAGATTTAAAAGCAGAACATAATGTTATTATTAACATTATGTACTGTTATTCAATATAGATTTGGATTTTAGATGATTAATTGTTGAATTGAAAATGATGGTGTTGAGATTATTATCGTTTTTATTTTATTAGCAACAAAGTCGTTTATAAATTATTAGCCATGTAATATTAAATTGATTAACATTTTTGATTTAATTTGTTTTTTTTTTAACGATAATAATTTCTTTTAATTAAACGTGTAACATTCGTCCCAGAAGGTAAATCCTTTAATTTGGAATACCACAACATGCATCGAATCGTGACTGCTCGGTTGTCTGGTTACGTGCAATTATCTAATTAACACTACCGGACTTAGAATACCGAATAGCAGTAACTAATTATGTCCTTGTTCGTCTCTAATGAAAACTAATCTCACAAACGACGTTACAAGTTTTCCATTAACCATTTTGTATTTCCTTAAATCTTTTACACCTCCTTGTATTTTCACTTTATTTTCAATCAGATAACTTTACCCATTACAAGTTATTACGCTATTTTTTTTAAACGATAAATTGAGGATCATTTATCATGGGCCAGACGATAGCAAACATTAAATAAGAACTTATTTAGTTTTAGTAATCGTCATTTGGACAGTACGATATGTTGCATTATAGCTCTACGAGAACTCCTTTTTCTGCTATCGGTGATCTTAAATGACATAATGGCCTAGGACGTTGAACTTGAAAGTTAACCATAGAATCATAATAATTCGAAAAAAAAAAAATGCTTCATAACAGATGAATCTGACCGACTTATAAACTTCATTGTTATCACATAAAAACCGTTACTGTCGACTATAAATGTTTTAAGTAATAAATTTGAATTCCAGAAAACGTGAAAGAATTTCAAACTATAATAAATTTTTCATTCTTCTATATCTGCATTCTCATGTAAATTCGATGCACCGGCGAAACAGTTTCTGCACAAACAACAGTTTCCGTTGTCACCGTGGTACACGGCATTTACATGAAGAAACTGAATTAATTGATGGAATTTAATCGTCGCTTGTTGTCACGTACCCACAAGTAAGGAGTTTCATTTGACAAGTGGACTTGTACACGTTTCCGTCACTTCCACAAACTGGGCCATCCAGTGGTGCAAATTCGCAAGACACAGGACAGTTTTCCCTGTGTGCGGAGATATTGTTGCAAGGCCCCAGGTGAGACAACTCAATGCCCACCCTACAAATCTCCACCCTCAGCATACATTTGTTCAAGTAAGTGCGACTATCCGTGCCGCAAACAGAATCTTGGTCACCCGGACAGCGGTGGTCGCATTTACTGCCGGACGACCTTAAACAAGCTGTCTTACTCGTATCGACTGTTACTCCTGTAAAAGTCAAACTTAATTAATTAATTATCATTGTTATTTGGATATCATCATTAAAGGAGAAAACTGGTCAGTGTGTCAGCTGAAGATGTTTTAGTTGACTAAATTTATTTGGCGTATAAAAAAAATCTCTTCGTTAGAAACTGTTTTACAAAAAGAAAAACTCAAAACTATTGTTCATCGCTTTTTCCAAACCACCATTATTTTTTCCCGAAATTACAACCATTCTTTCGTTATTATTAGTTTCACGTGGAATTATATAAAGTTATGAACATTGATTTAATGGAATGATAAAAGGTTAGTCGCTGTAATTGAACGCCTTTGATATGGTAGTATGGCATGAAAAAAAAAAAAAAAAACATTGCTGTTTTTCGACCATGTCGAGTCGAACTTTCCGTTTCCTGCTAACCGCATGCATCTCAAGTATGTTTCGAATGATAGTCCGAGCAAAACATGTGCTTCAGGATAACGTGTCGCAGAAACTAAAGGAGATGCAATTAGGTTTCTTGCGCGAGGAACGGCGACAGGTTGATTCTTAATTACGGTGATACGTATAGCGGTATCCTCTGTCTTTTTTCTCCACCTTTCTTTCTCACCTTTTCCGCACATCTTCTTCCGCATTTCGCACTGTGACGCGTAAATGACACCATCGGTTCCACATACTGGCTCACCACCAGTGGTTGGACACACGCGAGGACAGGCAGCGCCGACGAATTCTGCAAATGACAGACAGAAACCATAATCTCTTAAACGCCAATTACCCTTTCTTTCTCTTCGTTTTTAATAAAAGAGAAGACTTCAAAAGATAATGATAATGTAGAATTTAACTGTTCGCGCAGAAAACAACTATCATAAATTAATAACGCAATTTAAGTCAAACTTTATCGTGACAAATACTATTAAATATGTATAATATTCATCTTATCGCTTAACGTGATAAATGGCCTTTTATCTAGATATAATAAATTATAATTATATTACAGGTTAATAATAAGATCATTAATTTTGCGTGTAATAAGTGAACGACTTTGTAGGTCAGTGTCATAAAAACATTATAATTTACAGTCGAAGATTAAGATGGTATCGTGAGTATTGTTTTAAGGAAATCAACATCAGGGATTAGGAAATTAAAGTTGCATTTATTTTGCCTTCTCTCTTGGATTTTAAACAAACATAACGATTATCGTAAAACACCAGATGTATCAGTAGCTCGTAGAAGTCTGTTGAAAGATACCCTCTTTGAAACTGTAACGTCCTTCAATTAACATGTAACAAGGATTTGCATTTACGAGTGGCGTCGTCCACGTTTTGCACCACGTCTACCGTTTATTTTATGCTTATTATAACAACCTGGCGAGGTTTATGGGGTCGTTTATCATGAGCCACTCTCGGCAGAGTAATACCGCGGATAGCGACTTATCCGGAAGAAGCTTTAAGACGATGTCGAATATGCAATGCCTTAATTGATTTCGCATTGGCTTATCTCGATGACTTAACGTTCTGATCTGAGTAATGACGGCCCTTTGTATGCAGTAGAGCTGGCCGCGCTTTGGAAGCCAAGTGATCGCGAGCTACGATCTTCACCGTTGCGCTGAGATTTGCAATTCTATCGGGCGCACGTGTGTTCACGCGAGTGCGATGCGCGCACACGCGCGCATTTGTCGCGCACAAACGACCGTAACCTTTTGCAAAAGAAGACGCCACCTACAGCAGCCGCCGGAAGTCGCGCGATCGCGCGCGTATATTCTGGATTAATCCTAACTGTATCGGACTGATTTTATTATTCATTATTTATTGTGCAATCCTCCAGGAAACGAGCATAGTAAATCCAAAGTGCTGTTGACCCCGCGATCGCTGGACCGAGACCAACACACGACCATCTGCGCTTCAACTACAAACCGGAAGTCATTTACGGTTTCGACACAATCTACGCAATTGTATCGAAGATTGGTTTCCTTTTTTTTTTCTTCTTTTTCTTTTTTTTTTTTATGCCTACGCGAGCGTGAATTTATTTCGTGGACAATAAGGGTTTCTGTGGTAAAGTTCGCGATTAAGATTCAAGTGGAATATTTTACATTATTGAGGAAAGCAATTGAGTCATCGGATTTTTGAAAATTACAGATATAGAATTACATTGTGAATGATATATGGATTTGAAATTATATGAAATGGTGATTACAAATGACAATGGCAGTAAATCTCTCTTTTCCTAGAAATTCGACAAATCATTCAACAACTTAAGCTGGAACAACATATTTCAGAGACTTTTAAAAGAAAACAAAAGAGTACCAAATAATCTTTTCTGGCTAGAAACAGGTATCGTCGTTTTAAGACTTTGACAAACTGGAGTAGATACAGGAAAATTGAGAAGTCATAAAAATGATACGGCAAAAGTTTATTTCCTGCTAAACTGAATGTTGCATTCAATCACATTCTTCAACCGTAATATACACTTTCAGCAGCATTTACTCTGCCTTTGAAATGAATGAAACTTGTATAATATATAATGTTCCTTTGGAATATAGTTATCCAGCAAATTATCAAGCAATTACCGCAAATTAGAATGCTTCACTTGAGAGAATTCACGACATTGACGTAGCACATCAATGAAAAAGTACTGTTAATGACAGAGAGAGTTTTTGCAGTGTCACTCTACTTGCTCTTTCTTTCATCGCGTGAGCATTAATAGTGCACACTCTTTCTCTGTCATTATTTTCTTCCTACAAAGTATCGTAATATATATCACTTATTTATATTCTGCATTTACAGATCATATTTAAAATACTTGTACATTTGTGATAGATACATTAAAAATGTACTTTCTAACTATATGTAAATGATCACTTTTCGATAAAAATTCTGTATTTATTGCTAACCCAATTAATTTCCGGAAAGTGTCTTTCCAATGTTGGATTAAAAATTGCGAATATAATTATTGCAGATTTTCAAGGGGCAAAACATTTAACTTGTGAAAAATGCTCACTAAACATTAACGAGCATCAAGAATCTGTTCCCAATTTTCATTTTTTTATGACTTTGTTAGAGGTGTAATTTGACGTCAAAATATCCGGGAAACAATTTAACGATTGTTCGTAAGATGGTCGTATTTTTATGATGATACCTTTTGTTAAACCATAGACAGTTGAAAACACGTCAGACGTTGCACCGAACATAATAATCATACATTCATCGTTTAACAATGAATTTCGGTTAACGCCCATAACACGAATAAATTTGAGTAGGAGATGACAGCAATTACTCGCCTGGCTTTAGCGCTGAGAATCAATTATGCCAATAAGAACCGTCTGTCTGCCTTGATGACCGAACAATGCTCATCGAATTATAACCCTTAAAGTATTTTTGCACACTTTCGTATGAGTCAAGTGCATATGAAGCTACATTTAATTGACGCGTGAAAAAATCGTCGATCTACTAATTCAATACTTTCTATAGGCTTTATTGAAAAATAGAAAATAATAAACTTTCTACAATTTTAATAATCTCGAATTATTTAAATTTACAATAAATATTGTATATATACTATTACCGTCATATGGGATAACTTAATGTTCCAGGGGTGACTTTATGCAACAGTAAAAATCCCATAACATTGATAATCTTATAATCTTACATGCCGCTAAAAATAATATTATTGAATACAAGAACTAAAATTATAACATTGTATAAAACTTTAATCAGTAGATCAATTAATAAAAACTTATTAATATTCCATAAAGTAACCCCACATGACGTCAAAATATAAAGCAAATACATATAAACATTTCAAATCTCAAGAAATTTTTCGAAATTATTAGCTTAAAAAATGAAGAACAAGTTTTTAACTTTTTTTTTTGTTTCTGATTCTGTATATATTTAACAATCGTATTAATTACAACTACAGCGACGTTGTTTCTTCATTAAATGTTCACTTGAATTTTAAATACTCCGCGATAAAAAAAATTCTGTCTATAAAAAGATCATCTTTAGTGGCAAATGAAGATGACACTCTTAGAAATTCCATAATACTGGTTAATAAAAAGGTAATAATATGATACAGACATATAAAAACGAAAATCAAAGTAATCCCAATAACGGAGCAGTTATGTATTTATATATATATATGTGACTCTCAAATGCACATCCTTATCTGTTTTATTCCATTTTGGAATACATA
>JABFQA010001485.1:0-13620 GCA_022817065.1 Probaryconus sp. ZL-2020 | reverse complement strand
TTGCCTTAAACTCAGTCTCATTTTTACATAATTTTGTTCTTGTAATTTGTCTAAATTTGCTTTTACTTTAATTTACCTGAGATCTTGAGTAAATCTATCAAAATTAACACACCAGTAAATATTGTTATCACCAGGATTTTCTTTGAAACCTTGTAACATTTTGGTAATTGATTTTATGTTCAGGTGAGGAATACTAAAATCTGGTTTATCTATTGCTATACTATTGGTTTCATTTGAGCAAATACTGCGCATTAATAATTGATTTTTTACCATTAATTCAAATTTGTCTTTTAATACTGGAATACTTGCTCGTTTTTCAGCTGAAAAAAATATTGATTTGTGTGTTGATAAAAGTAAATGATTTTCATTCTCTTCTAGATCAAGATAACTTGATGAAGATTCATTTTAAATGTTCTATAGATGTTTCTGAATACTCACGTGGGTATTGTTCCAATCTCTGGTAGAGTTTTACTATTATCCTAGAAGCAGTTTCATAGCCACATCTTAAAACTTCTTCCAGCATCATTTCTGATATATCATCACAAAATGTTTTTATATAAAACATGTATCTGAAGAATTATTATTAATGTAAAAGACTTATTAATTTAAATATTATATGTATTGAAATTCAATATTACCTAGGATATCGTAAAATCGTTAATATTTTATCAGGATCCAATGTATAAGACATCCCCTTTTCACTTTCCTTGTATGTAACAAATCCAAACTTGATGAGAATACATAATGCTTCTTTCACCTATTTAAAAAAAATACAAAAAACTTATAATAAATAATTCATAATTATATAATTAAAAAATCTAATTATTTATATACAAACATTTATAAGTTAAAAACATACCTTGGTTAAGGGAAGTTTTGTGCCAAATACAATATTGTTCCTAGATCTCGTTTCATTTTTAAATAAATCATCTCCAACAGCTTGAACAATTGGACCAAAATGTTCTAGCAATATTTGAGAGCAAAGCTTTCCATATATTTTCGACATTGATTTTATATATTACTAACCACTAACTTAATATATAATTCTATATGAAGTTAATCAAATTTACAATAAAATCTAGTTAATAAATAAAATGGGCTTCAAGAAGCAATCGTTTAATGAACTCTTCCGTCATTTCACCGATATAAGTGAGGTTATGGCTTATGAAAGGTATGAGTGAGGTTATAATTTATACCTACTCCACGTGACGTCATTGGGAGCAATACTTGGAAGCGTGATTGGTGGATTCTGACTATACAAAAGAATCCACCAATCACAAGCCGATCCGATACCATTCCGTTGTTACAGTTCCGCCATTCCGGAATGTTATGGGAATGGCAGTTCACGAGCGAGAATATCGAGACTTTGTTTTGTTGACAGATGGTGATATTTCCTGTCCCACATTGAAATGCAAAGGTACCATGCAAAGGCCTGCAAATACGCATAGCTGTGTGCATTCTGATTGGTCGACGTTAGTGACGCGCCGACCAATCAGAAGGCTTGTTTAAGTCAGGTCGGCAGGTTATTGGACGGCGCGTCAATAACGTCGACCAATCAGAATGCATACAGCTATGCGTATTTGCAGGTCTGCAGGTCTGATTGGTCGGCGTACGACGGTCATTCACGTCGACGACCAATCAGAATGCTTAAACACGTCAACACTCAGGGCTTGGTTGTAAGAACAATATATGCGCTCGATTCCTGCGAATCGACCAATCAGAAAGCGCATGACGGTGCGCCATCGCAGGAATCGAGCACATATCTTGTTCTTCCAACCATGGAAATTATCAAACGCTGACGCATCAGATGCTGAACGCATCAGCATTACAAATTACACATGTCCGCGTTCAGATTTTGATGCATTAGCGTTGAAAGATGCAAAGGTAGGTACCTTTGCATTTCAATGTGGGACAGGAAATCCCACCATCTGTCAACAAAAAAAAGCCTCGATATTCTCGCTCGTGAAATGCCATTCCCATAACATTGCGGAATGGCGGAACGGTAACAGAATGATAGGAACGGTGCAATCTGAAAACTCTATCAGTCTTCTTTACTGGCAGTCGAAGTGGAAGAAGTTTATGTTATATATGTACATGCGCTTGAAGTAATTTAGAGAAGCGCCATCTATGCCGGGAAATTTAAATTGTAAAATATTATTAAATGATTTTTAAATTAGAATTATGCCAATTAACTGGAACAAAATTGAAAAAAAGTTGTTTTTCAAGTTAAAAACTTTTTTTCCGAGCAAGATGTAAACATTTCTTGTGAACCAAGAAATGTTTTTTTCTTTTAGAAAATTAAAAAATAGCAAAGGTACAAATGGAAAATTTATTTGCAAAAAATATTTTGCTAAAAATATGTATGTAAATGAAAATAATTTATGGAACAATAAAAATTATTCAGCAGTTTTAAAGAAGTGGTTTTTATATGCAATCGTTCACGTACATATAGACACATGCCAAGAAATGATCAATAGAAAGAGACTAAAAGTGAAGAGATTATATTGAAAGTTGAGAATTAGGTAATCGATTAATATTGCCACGAGAACTCATTTAAAGTCTCAAACGTCTCTTATTCCTCACACTTTATATAATGTCAATTACTAAATTATCAATTGTCTGTTAATGAAAAACACTTTTACCTTTTAATATGATCTTTAAAAAAAAATTTTTTATTTTTTAGGATTAATCTAATCAAGCTTTATTTTTTTTTTTTTATGCTTTCAGATTATTTTAAAAGGACAACGATACAGAACTTTGTATTCAAAAATTTTCACTAAAATTATTTAAATCAGAATCTTTCAGAAGTTGAAAAATGAAAGAAAAAAGATGTTAAATTTTAGTAGAAAAATTCTTAATAAAGTACGTATTTTATTTTATTAAAAAACTTTTCCTATGTAGTTTGTAGAGAATTTAAAAAAAAAAAAAAAATCCAGAAAAAAAAGTTAAGACAGTAAAACATTGAAGACGTTAACATTTTTTGTAAAAAATTTTTTGAAGTCGCTTTTTAAAATTATGATAGAAAATTTTGAAAGGATTCAAAGCAATTCAGAATAATTAGAATTCAGATTAATCTTGATAAATAATTTTTTTGCTATTACTAATTGACTGTAAAGCCTCAGTTAAATCTAGCATGAAACCGCTAAAGTGACAATAATTATTCAATGTGATTTCGCAAAGCACACAGTAAAGTATAATCCTCATTTCAATTATCTAAGGGCGAATCAATTAATTGGCTTCGTTCTGTAATTTGCCCCGAGAAAAAGATTCAACTTTTAATTGGGCTGTTTTTTTCGAAATTAAATTAAATTATTTAATTTCATAAATCAATTAATAGTAAATCTACTCAATTATTAATTACAGTTGTTAATCAATCAAATAATAAATCAATTTTAATTTCAGATATATTTTATAAAATATAATGTAAACTTTGATTGTCGAATTAACTTAAAGTATTGATGTAAATTGATTGATGGCAAATTGATTTACACAAACAACCGCTAATAAATAGCAAATTTCCCTGAGGTTAATATCAAATTTTAATGACATCAAATCAAATCATTTAATTCTGATATATTCTGTATTAGTTAAATATTAAAAATAGACAAAATATAATGTCTGACCAAATTAAATTTTTACTACTGAAAAATCAGTTTTTTAAAATCTGTCACATTCAAATTAACGTTATTATTCATATCTCTTTTTTTTTCGCATGTCAAATATCATATAAAGCATAAAAGAAAGATTATTAACATTTCGACCTAACATTAAAAAATAAAAAAATTCTTACTAAATCTATACATTACATTGTTTTACGATATGACTGACACACATTTTATAATCGTCATAAAAATTCTTTAATATATCCTCTTTTCTTTAATAATGAAAGTAACTATTTTTTTTTATTAACATTCAGTTATTACAATATTTTTAGTAACTATTAATTTTTTTTATTTCTACTATCAACATGTTTTAAAAAATCTGTTTTATATATATATATATATATAAGTTACACTTATAATTAATATAAGAATCGTTACATAATAATGATAATTGTAATATTTCCATTGTCCTCGACAAAACAATTTTCACATAATTTTTTTACGTAATACAATGAAATTATTTCTAATGTGACGTAATTTTCATATTCTTACAACCTTATCGTTTATTTGTGCCTCGTCAAATAACTTTTTTTGTAAAATTTAACACAATATTATTTTAATTGTTTATTGATGTTTTATTTAAAAAGTAAATCAAGAAATTTCTTATTAAACCAGCAGATCTTTAAATTAATTAACGCAAATTCTTATTTCCAATTTTGCAATTAATTATAATCAATATTTCACAACTTTTGATATTTTGACATTTTCCAAGTTACATTGCATATAAAATTTATTTCCATCAATATAACAAGGATTTTCTTTATTAATGAATTACAAAGAACAACAAGATATCTGTGGATTTGTATCTACGTTTTTCTTTTGAACTTTGAAATGTTACAACATGCAGGAATGTGGCATATATTGTCATATTATTGAACGATGAAATCTAATTCTGAATTCGTCGATTTTAACTTTTTATTGTCAAAAGGTTTATGAATTGTCAACTGTATTTTGTCGTAAATGTTGTAAGTTTAAGAATTACAATGGTCGATGTAAATAATTATGATTATGTCAGAATATCGTCTGACTAAAACGATTGATAAGTTTTAGTGAAGACTTTAGGGAATTTCCTATAATCCGGTTTAAATTAACGTTAATTGAATAAAATTTTAATCAAGGTAAAATCTAAATTGCTGCTTCTTATATTTACTCGAGGGGATGATGCAGTTAAATTAAGAACTTTTTTTTTTTTTTAGACAAAATGTATTTTGTTGTCAAATTTTTGTTTTATATTACAAATAACAAAATATTAAAACAAACATTTAAAATTCTGGGAAATGTGTGAATATTAAATTTTCAGTAGTATTTTCAGATTTAAGTCAGACATATATTTTATTTCGATTTTCAAGATTTTTTTCCTAACGAAACCTGTTTCTTTTTGCAATGCAAATTTGGTTTAATCAACAACATTTCTTTCAAAATCATATTACAAATAAAAATCCTCTTTTAATTTTCTGTCCATTATTTATTTTATGTAAATGAAAATTTCTGCTGAAACTGGTCTTCAGAAATATTTAGCTCTGCCACAAATCCACGTTATTTTTGAGTAAGTTTTCATTTAAATACAGTGAAATTTAATTTATGCATTGAATCGTCTATATTCGAAGAAATATTTTGTGTATGCATAATTAAATAAAAAGTTAAATTAACTGACTTTACGAACGAAGAAGGAATTCGAGTTCAATAAAATGATGGTTCAGAAAGATAATAATTTTTCATGAAAAAGTATCAGTTAGTGTACCGTAAAGTTTGCTTTGAGGAAATTGAATTGCTTTGTTTTAACAAAGTGATGCATTGTCATTTTTTACATCGTTATTATATTCGCCATAAAAATACGATAATGTAACATTATTGATTTTACGAAAATAATAATAAAATGTCAATGGCTAATGAACGTGTCATGTCAATGTGAACTATTAGAGGAGACTTTTTTGTGTTCACGTTGTGGGTAGAAAAAAATTTACTTCTTTTTTTGTGGACTTGTGTGTTATTCTATCAATAGAAAATTAATGAAAAATAAGAAGAGACATGAAATTTCTCAAATTATAGAAACAAAGAGGATAACGTTGATTCTCCAAAAAGGACCTCCAAATTTCTAAATCATTAAAACAAGCTAAACTAAAAATTACACCAACCCTTAATCCCAACCCTTTTCTAATCTAACTAAAAAAAAAAAGTAAAAGGATAATTCTAAGGCCACCTACAAAAAGGACCTCTCGTAACCCAAGGTCTTTCCACCGAAAATAGAAAGAAAAAAAAAATATTTAGGATGTAATAGGAATCGACGTTGAACGCAATTACATTTCGTGAGGGATGAGACAGGGTGGTCTGAGTAGGGGAAAAGCGAAAGGGGTAGAAAGCTGGGAAGAGGGCGAACCAGGGGGTGTTGCATGAGAGGAGAGTACAAGGTTTTGCAGGAGCAGTAATATCGATCGGATCGTCGTCTGGTTTAAAGCAGACTTGAAAAGAAGTGCTGCTGGCGAGGCAGGAACCTCAACAAAAGGGAGCAGCTGGCAGTGAGAAGTTCGGTCGCCGGAGTAGTCCGTCCTAATCTTTGTATCGTTAGAAAACAGTCGAAACTGCAATTAAGAAAAAAAAAAAATAAAATAAAATTCAAGTTAGCCATCCGAGAGGAATTTTATTTGGCGCGAGTGAGTTCCAGTGCACGCGACCTTGGCGGCCCACGTTGGGCCAAGGTCTTACATTGCGTGGCGCAACCAGTACGTGTAATTACCAGCTGATCAAATGATAAATCTCGTGATGCAGTGACCAGCTCGTACTAGGATTTCGAAGCTCAGCTCAAGATGACCCGGAACAGGCTGAGTGACTTGCATATCAAATCAATAAGATCGAGCGTTTTGGATGGCTGACGGTACCTTTTTCCATTTTGTCCAGAATAAGGGTTTTAGAAGATCATTATAATGAGGGAGAGAGAAAGAGAGAGAAAGAGATGTTGATCATCATTACCTACTTATTGATATTCTTTTAGATATATATATGTAAAAAGAGAGAGAAAGATACATCTATATATAGAAAGAGAGAGATATAAAGAGATATATTTATTTACTTTTGACGATGGAAATGTGTGGAGATGATTACGAGGAATTCTTATTACATGTGAAAGTGTTTTTAGATATCCAATTGAGAGTAGTCTCGTGTTGTATATTTCAAACGAACAAACTTTAGTAGGGTTTTAAGATGGTGATTCATGTTATTTAGGCGTTTTGTAATAAGACATTTAAAACCATGAAAAAGAAAAGAGATCACTGATATTGTGATTAGGAGGTGCTGACGTAATTTTCAGCGTAAAGAATGGAGAGAAATGATTCATCGCCCCGGATTCGGCCTTATTTGGAGTGTTGGGATGTAAGTTTTTTCTTGCTTTTCCGAACATTTGAAGGTTTAGTATCAAAACTCAAAGTTCGCTTTCTTACAAATTTGAAAAATTTGTTTTTATCTTGATTTTCCTCTTTTTTCATCTCGACTAGATTTGTGATTTAGACTTTGTTCTGAGATGAAACAGTTTTCCGTTTCACCTTTTCTCGGCTTAAACGACTTTAGAAACAGATTCTGAAGATTTATTTATTGCCTGTTTTGTAGTCGAGCTTCTCAAACTTTTTCTTATTTCGTTTTCTTTTAGCTTTCAGTTAGTTTTAAGTTTGAAGCAGTAGAGCGTAAAGACACATTTTATTCATATTTTATCATATTGTTAAAGGTATAAAATTTTAATTAAGTCATTAAAAAAGCAATCGAAATCACACAATTCTTTTTTTTTTCAACTTAAATTAGTCATTTAATCTCGAGCTTCAGAGAAAATTACTGTTTTAAATTAAAAAAAAAAATTTTGTTGTTTACATTAGCAATCAATAATTTATTGATATTATTATTGTAATTTTTTTTATGTTTTCCAACTTATTTTATTAACAAACTAACATTTAATAACTCACAAATACAATAAATTACTGAAATCTACAAATTTTTCTGATGTCAGACTAAACATTGACATGCATCACTGATTTCAATATTTCATATTTATTTTCCCCCTTTTTTTTAACATCGCCATCATATTTTATATCGCAGATATAATGAATTCATGGATTTAAAAACAAATTGTTTAAACAGTTTTGTGCGTTTTTTTTTTATTGTCATTGTTTACTTATCAGTACTTACACATTGAAATAGTTTATGATTAATACAAAGATAAAAAGTGATTTTATACAGAATTTGCACTTTTTTGGGCAAATATATATTCAGTAGTAGAACGATTTTGTCGTGCGGGTCGGAAGTGGGTGGTGCATTTCATAATATATGTGATCAATATAAATGTAGTTTAAGAAATACTCCTCAATTATTCAATGGATATATTTTAATTATACTAAGTATGAATTTACAATACATTGAATTTCCGTTAAATTGGGAATTACGTAAACTGTTATTTATGAGCTAAATACATATATTGCGTATTAACTGTTTATAGTGAATGAATATTATTTGATAAAATTTATGGATTGTTATTAAATAATCATAATAATTCAGATTAATTGAAGATCGACTGTTTATTTGAGAGAAATATTCAATTATATGCCAAAGGTTGATTTCAAAAAAATTGTTACAAAAAATGCAACGAAGTAAATCCTATCGAGGAAAAAGAATCATTTTAAAGAAAGATATTGTAATTTGTAAATGTGCAATTTTTCATTTTAGCCAAATGACGACAAATACTCGGTTGCAAACAGCCAAGCTCCACTTCAAGGTGGCGAAGACGGACACCCTGAACGTGGCACTTGGACCGGAAAATTTGACTTTTTATTATCACTTCTTGGATATAGCGTAGGCCTTGGAAACGTATGGAGATTCCCTTATCTCTGTTATTCAAATGGGGGTGGTGCATTTTTAATTCCATTCACGATTATGCTCATTATTGCTGGATTGCCTTTGATGTTCATGGAACTGTCTTTGGGTAAGTTCATTTATCATATTAATTTAATATACCAATTTTTGCAATAAAAGAAAAAAAAATTAGTTTAAATCATTAAACACATTTTTTTTAGGACAATATGCTAGTTTGGGGCCTGTTGCAGTTTACAAACATTTTTGTCCACTCTTTTGTGGTTTAGGCTATGGAATGGTCCTCGTCAGTTGTATAGTTATGCTCTATTACAATCTTATCATTGCCTGGACATTGTATTATATGTTTGCTTCAGTAGCAGGTAAAACATAATGATATATTTTTTTCAAATAGATTCTTGTATGAGGAAAATCCTGTGACTGAAAATTATAAACTATGTATCAATTGTATAATTGTGAAAATAGAACCAACAATTTCAGGATAAGATTTTTCATTTTCCTAGTAATATCAATACAGTTTGATCTGATTATTTAAAGCACCCATTTAAAGCAATTATCGTTATGCTGGTCAGGATAGATTACAAATTGTTTGATATTATGGGAAATTATAAGCGGATAACTGTTAACGTAACGATCTAAAAATACGACCTACGACCATGTGGTCATAAGCCAGACACGTCTATGATATTTTTAGATCATTGACATTATCAACTCCTACATTACATTATCAATACTTCATATTACATTAGTTTCATTGAGCTATTTTGTTGAATTAATAAACAAATTAAACATGTAATTAATTTATAAAAATTAACATCATATTAGCTTGTTTTTTAATACGCCAAAAATACATCAAAAATTTCTGAAAGTTTAAAGAGCTTGAATTTTGTAATTCTTTGTAAAAATTGTAGTTTTAAAATTGTGAAGAATTTTAAAGATATATTATCTGAATAAAAAGTTTCTTTTTTTAATGTAGGTGGTGGTAAATTACCATGGAGCCAATGTGAACCATCGTGGAGTCATGATGATTGTTATGAGCCAGAAGCAGCGGAATCTTGTATGCAACATAACATGACTTACTTTAAAAGGGAATGTCTGAATTCCACTCAGATTATGGCTATGAATTTAACAGTTGATAATATTACACATGCTATTAGAAAACCACCTGCTGAAGAATACTTTAAGTAAGCGAACTTAAGTGCAAAAAGCATTTCTCAAGTTTTCATTTCACTGTTTTTGTCGAAAGTAAAAAATTTCCTTTTTTTTCTTTTTTCCTCGTTTTTTGCTATTATGATAACTATCGTTCTCCTAAATCAAAATTAACTATAAACTCATGATTTAAAATATCTTGAATTTTTTTTTAGCAATCACGTCTTAGGATTAAGTTCAGGAATTGAAGAAACCGGAGTAATCAGTATTAAAATGGCAACGTGTTTATTTTTGGCTTGGGTTATCGTCTTCCTGTGTCTTAGCAAAGGTGTTCAAAGTTCAGGAAAAGTTGTGTACTTTACTGCTCTGTTCCCTTACGTCGTTTTGGTGAGAATAAATCACTCGATCTTCAAATTTGTCAATTACAGAATTTTCAGTTCTTAATAAAATGAAAAAAAAAAAAACTTTTTCTTTGTGCAGATCGCACTATTCGTTCGAGGAATCATGTTGCCTGGTGCAAACGAAGGAATTTTGTTTTACCTGACGCCAGACTGGCAAAGATTGGCATACGCAAAAGTTTGGGGCGATGCAGCAGTACAAATTTTCTTCGCTCTGAGTCCAGCTTGGGGTGGCTTGATCACTCTGAGCTCATACAACAAGTTCACAAACAATTGCTATAAAGATTCTCTTATAGTTGCAGTCAGCAACATAGGTACTTCCTTTTTCGCTGGTTTAGTTATATTTTCGGTGATTGGTTTTCTTGCTCATGAATTGGATGTGCCTGTTGCTTCTGTCGTTGATCAAGGAGCTGGATTGGCATTTATAGTTTATCCTGAGGTACGTAATAAAATAAAATAAAAGTTCAAAAGTAGCCTTGAAAAAATTATTTTCTTTACATTCAAACCTTTTCCAATCTTTGTTTAGGTCGTATCCAGACTGCCTGTTGCACCAGTATGGTCACTACTGTTTTTCGTCATGCTCCTAACGTTAGGTCTAGATTCACAATTTGCCCTTATGGAAACAGTAACAACTGCAATTTTGGATGGAATACCAGCACTACGTCATTATAAATTTTGGGTAGTCCTTGGTGCTGCTGTTCTCGGTTATTTTGGTGGAATCATTTTCACCACAAATGTAAGTGTTCCAGATCTTCTATTTAACATCGTTTTTTTTTTTTTAACTTGGAATAATCTTATTTTGTTGTCTTCAGGCTGGGATGTATTGGCTCCAACTAATGGACAAGTATGCTGCCAATTGGTCAGTACTTTTAATTGCAATTAGCGAATGTATTTTAGTAGCGTGGATCTACGGTGCTGATAGGTTCTTGGATGACATTCAACAAATGATTGGCGTAAAGAGCAGAATGTGGAGACTATTTTGGACATGGATGTGGAAAATCGTAACTCCAGCTGCCCTATTTTTCATATTATTTTTCAATTGGATTGAATACGAGCCACTAAAGTATGGCACGTATGTTTATCCTACGTGGGCCGATGCTGTTGGATGGGCCGTTGGAATGTTACCGGTCCTTGTTATAGTTGGATTAGCTATTGTTAGTATTTTTGTTCTTATTTATTATTACTCTTACTCTCAGAAGATGCGGCTTAATAATTTACCATTGAATTAAATTAACATGGATTAAACTAATAAAAAACTAATAAGAATAAAAAATAAGAACATCACCAGAATTTCACGAAATTCATCCATTATCCCAATAGAAACTAATTGACCTATATCTTGTTTCATAAAAACTCGTAAAAAATGTATTTGTAATTGATTCTTAGAAAATTGCTTTTTTTCGAAAACCCAAAGATATCTTTTGTTTAGAATCAGTTGTGCTCAAGACGACGACGACCCAATTATGATGACGACGACGACGATGATAGAGAAAATTATTTGAATACCATTCAGTCACAAATGAGTATTGGCAGAGAAGAAAAGAAAAAGAGAGATATGAGTATTATGGATCGTGTTCGAATGCTCCTACAGCCAACGGTCAACTGGGGTCCTTCAAATCGAAACCCTTTGACCCCATCAAGGACACTTGTTCATACTCCATCTCCTGGTAATCATAAATCATTTTTGCCAATTTTATTCGACTGAATTGCGTGCATTGTGACATCAGGATCACTTAATGAAGAGTTAAAATATTCAGCACATTTCGTTCAGTAGTTTATTTTATGCATCAAAATTCATGTCCTTAATTATTATAATCAATATTACATATCCTTGGGAAATTATGTATTACCGTGACACATTATTTAGGAATCATTTATAGGGCATAAAAAGAACATTCGTTGCTTATCTTGATTCAAACGAATGAACGTTGATTAAATGCTTTATAGATTTTAAATGCGGTGTTTTTTGTAAAGTTGGATAACGTTGGATTTAATACAACTTTTTTTTAGACATCAAACATGAAATGTTCCAAAATGCTTTCCTTAATAATCATTTAAAATTGAAATGGAATTAAATTTTGATTTGTTTGTTAAAGGCACAAGTGGTTATTGTTCAGTACGAGATACTATTGTTTTGGCCAACGGTGAACCATTAGTTCAACAAACGACTGAGTCTCTCATGGCATCAGGATCATCCCAGAAGCTGCCGGGTCCATCGATTTTGAAAAATTCCAGCAAAACGGATCTCATAACTTCACAGCAGGTTTAAATGTGACATTATAGAAATTGAAAAAAAAAAAAAAATTATAATAAAATAGGTGCCCAGAAAATAGTAGCAATTAAAATAAGTTTGATAGTTATTTTATATCATTTTGCTGTATTTTTACCAATTTTCTGTAATACTAGATGTTGAAGCAAAAGCCATATGTGTAAATAAATAGAGTAAAAACAATCAACTTATTAAAATTAACAACAATGTTCTCAATTAGAATGAAAGAACTTAGTTTGGTTTTTGAGATTACAGAAAAATGAGAAAATCAGCCACATGCTTTCCAAAAGAATTCAATGCAATTTCTCTGTTGTAAAAAAAAAAAAAACAAATGATATTCAACTGGGGATGTTTGTGTTGATAGTGACGACAATTTTGGGACAATTGTGGAGTGAGACAACATTGGTGCAATTAATTTCAAGTTTTATTTGGAAGGACACAGACTTATTATTACAATGAAAAGCCCAGGAATGAGCTTTTTCGTGGAACTAAGATAGGTAATTAATTGAAAATCATGCGAAGAGTTGTTGGAACTTTTCAACAATTGATACTTCGAAATTTTTATTTTACACGAGCACACTTAAGAGACGAGGATTACAACGTGCGTGTAGAATTAAAATATATTTTAAAAGAGAGTGTTAATACAATGGTTCTTCCTTCTATATTATATATAAATATATAAAAAAGGTGGTGCTAATATTACGAACTATATTTGTTAAAGCATTTTCAGACTTCATTTAGATGAGCATATTTTCATAGATCTTTTTATGTGAGAGAAACGAGTGTTTCAAATTGACATTTTCACTTAAGATTGAGATGAAAGTTTGATTAGGGATAAGAGTTAAGAAAGTTTATAATACATTTTGTTTTTTTTTTGTCTTTTTTTTTATATATATATTTAAAGGTTGTATATTTTTTGCAGGGAGAAAAGTAATTCAGCAAAAGTAATTTAGGGAAATAAGTGTAAAAACGACGATGAAGATTAGATGGTAATTGATACGCTAAGTAATTGTAATTACCATATTTTAATTTTGATAGATTTTATAGACTCATTTTTTAGCTTCTCCATTTTCATTCTTTTGATGAGTTTTATAAAATTTTATTAGTACTATGGTTTATTAGTGATTGATGATAATCTAGTAAAATTTCTTTCACGAACTATGAACTTTTTATATTCTCGTGAAAGTATGCTTGTGAGGGTAGTAAAAATTTAATATGCCAGCAGTATTATTTTAAGGTGCCAGTTGCTTTCTTAGGTGTTAAATAAAAAAACGTACTTAAATTAACAATTTGT
>JABFQA010001484.1:0-13621 GCA_022817065.1 Probaryconus sp. ZL-2020 | reverse complement strand
ACATTAACCAAAAAAAAAAAAAAAAAAAAAAAAGAAACCTCGAACATCTTTTTTACATTACAAATTTTTGTTTCACATTTATTCACTCAATCAAAGACAACAGATTTTACCGCGAGATTTTTCATTAAAAAATTTTTCATAATCTATTGTCAGAGCTTAATTTCCGTTCACATTTTCATATGTAAATATCATATCCGGTACATAATGTATTCTTTTAAGAATCAACGGACTTTATAATTCTTAGTGTGAAGGCCGAATTTATATTGAGATTTCCGATATTAAGCGCGAATCTGCATATTATTACCATTCAGGGAGTGAGCGAAAGAGAGAGAGAGAGAGAGGAAGATAGCGAGAGTTACTTTTCGAATTGATTCATGGTCTTTACTTTTATTAATCCTCCCTTTTATGCTCCGCTTGCTGTTAAGAAAAATGCTCGGTAAATATAATTCGACTGGATATCGAGAAAGCTTTGAGGTAGTAAAATCCAAACATAACTATTTTATCAGCGAAACAGCGGTGCTATCATCCAGACGCCGGTATTTTATTGACGCCTCATCGTTGAATTATTTCAATTGTGTGTTACTGAAACTGAAAATCATGGTCATTTCTTTTATTAGACTTACAGCGACACGATTTGATTTAAATGCCTTTTTTCTTTTCCTTTTAACAAATAGAATTGTTATTTTGTCAATTGCTATTTAATTTAATTGGTTCATCTTTTTTATATTATATTTATTTAAATTCATAAAAGATTATTCAATACATTGTATAAGAACATTGTACAAAAGAGACCCTTTAAGCAATTTTAATGAATAAATTTAAATAAAAAACGAGAGATGGATTCCTATAATGAAATTAAAAATTCAAATTACGCATTCTCAAATAACTTGTGAACGTCTATGTTACTTTATCATTGTCTGTAATAAAGCTTCGAAATTAGCATTTTATTGCAAAATTTTAATTATAATTATTAATGATATAAATTCGAAATCAGCAGTTTCGTAATGTGTATTTAGCTTCTACTTGAATAATAATTAATTAACATTTTTATGTTGCAATTTTGCAATATAAAAATATTTTGCATTTAATTCGATATGCAAAATATTCTAACAAGTTAAATAGTGGAATTTACTCTAAATCAGAAACAGAATATTTTAGATATTTGTATCACGAGCAAAATACGTATAGAAGACAACGAAGTGCGTTGAAATTAAGGTTATTAGAAATTTCATAATTAAGGTGTTTCATATAAATAGAAAAAATGTCTATTTTTCGCAATAATAATTGATTTGATAGAAATTTCTATGGCAACAAAATGTGTCTAAAAAAAATTTTTTTTTGCCAGCAAAAGAATAGGTTTTAGTCTGAAATGAAAATAAAATACACTAACCCATTATCTGGAAAAGCTTCCTTAAACAATAACCACTTTTTAATACCCCGAAATCAATACCCACCGTCGAAATGCAACATTGTTGTAATACAAATTTGATTATCGCGATATTTCATGTATCTCGTTCGGCAAAATATGAGATATGACTTTTGAAATATATCCTGAAAATTATTGGCAAAAGTTTTGGTCAGAATTTACGCGTCGCGTTTATGACGCATAACATCTGCCCGGAAATGAACGAGCGAATGAATTTAACGCCGGGTTCATGAAATCGAGACATCCGAATAAGAGCTGGATATATCTATTTTTGTAGTCGATGCTGAGCAGACAGTGAAACCAATAGGTACACGTACGTCAAGTGGATTTAAGGTTATTGAACCTGTTCATTGATCTCTGTCGGTGCACCACTACCCTTAAAGCGTCACTTCTACCATGAAACACCTGTATCTTTGCCGTGACGACAGTCGTTGAATATGTAATATTTACGTCATTATTAACAAAACACTCAGACAAACGTGTACTTGGGCGTTTTACAACTATGGCAGATTTTTTCCCAACTGTCCGAACATTTTTAGGAACGGTTTAGAAGTTCTTATCTTATAAATCAAGTACCATATTGTGCTAATGAAAATTGATTCCATCATTATCGCCCAATTAAGAAATCCACGGACGATTGAATTATTTTCTTGACGCTCACCGTTGCAAATTATTGATAACGTTATTTTGAAGCCCATAATTGACAGATCCGTACCTTTCTCTAACTGGAATTTTAGGATTTAATATCGTCTGAATTAATTAAACACGAAGGTAGTTAAACATTGCATACAGTAAAACGTCCTTTATTTCAATGTAAATTTGTATTTTTGATGAAAGTTTCAGAAAGTGGTGTTTAATTTTACACAAGAGCAGTTCATTGACTTTTACAGATACAAAGAGAGTCCGTTTCGCCGAACATCATTGAAGCTCTATGGATTTCATTTTTATGCCATGAGAATCCTTTTCCAAACGTTTTGTAATAAACAAAAATTTAAATCTTTACGAACTAACCCGAAGAAGAACGAAATAATTTTGTTTAAATCCTGTATCCTTCTAAACGATACACCTGTTTCCATTAACTAACATCCCCACAAGTAATCCACGAAACAAAAGCGATGCGATATCCTCGCTTGTCAATTTTAACTTTTTTGTCCCGACTCTCCCTACTACTTTGCGGTAGGTGGCGTTTTTTTTTTTTTATTCTTTTATTTTAGTTTCATTTTTTCGCACCTATCTTCATCTTCCTCCGTACATTACGTTTCGCGTTCATGGGTGCGTGAATGGTCCGACAACTAGTTGACGATCCTTTTTAATTTACTCGCTTTGAGGTGGTCGCTGATGAAAAATAAAAATATGATGTTTTTTTTTGCAACGCCTCAGCGGTCGTGCGCCGGCACTCGACCTAAATAAATGATTACGCAAGTAGAGCGAACTGTATCTGATGAAATGAACCAATAGTCGACCGCGAACAACAGTTTCCTGCATTTTTCGGGCCGAGTAAACTTTCAGCATTCAATAAAACACGCTCGACAGGATCTGACCTAAAACGGAAAAATAGAATTCGTATACAGAATGGCATAGAGACAGGTGCTCGATATACTTGAGCCTAGAGCTACCGCGATAATGGCGATGCTCGCGCGATTGTCGAACTGACAGCTACGAGGAGTTCGAAACTTGGCTTTGTTTTGTTTCGCTTTGCTCTCGATTTACTCTCGACGTCGTCTTATTGCAGGCACCTAAGGTAAATCGCACAAGAACGTCTGACTGTCTGTCGATTTGCTGATGTTTGAATGTTGATCCATTTTAGCGGAAGACGATTTTGTCTGTTTGCTCTTAGGATTCTCATGCATTCTTCAGACAAAGGGAATCGGCTTCGAGAGGTTTATATTAAAACTCGTCGTGTTGATTTGAGCGACGGGTTTTCGGAGCAAAAGCTCCACGTTTGTCATTCAATAATGACGAATTCATTGTGTTCCGAATTTCTTGACGGTGCGATTTCAATGGTGTCACGTTAAACATTGATGAAATTATGATCGTAATATTTTTGCGTTTAATATAAAAGTAATTTGTCGCGAATGAGAAAATATAAGAAATGCCAATGAGTTTTGCAAGAAAGAGAACTTGAAAATAATCATGAAACCTTTAGAAAATCTGCGGAAGCATTCTGAAATCCATAGCAAAAGCGAAAGCTGTACGATAGTGATCCAATTGACGTCAAATAAAGGACATTTATGGAGTGAACCATTACGGAAGTATTTGAGGCGGTGAAACAATTCGATAAGGGAAAGCATTCGAGACGAAGGACTTGAAACATCTATATGGATCAGAATCCAATGAGGATAAAGCCGGATTAAAAGTAATGCAGTCGAGCGGACCGTTGCTTTTTTCGTTTCCATACCATAGAACATTTCAAAACCGCGATATCAGACAATCTACGTGCCCTACGCACGGCGCAGACAAATTTAAGAAAAAATAACCCAATCCTCGCGGGAAAAAAGGAAAAAGACTTTGGCAATTTACGAAAATGGCTATTGTCTGGAATTACATAGACGATTCTACGTAAAATACTCATTTCATTTGATATGTGCTCAAATTAAATTCGAGTAAATTAACATTATAATTAACATTTTGTAATTTAAAATTTCATTACAATTTTAGCAATTTATTTGTAATTACATATTTATTATTGATATTAGAACAAATATTTCAATTAAAAGAGTTTACAAACTCAATTTGTCAATAAAGGTAAATTTCCTGATATTAACTAGACTCAGGCTCTTACGCGATGACCCTGCAATTTCTAATTCTCTGTATAACCTCAGCCGCAAGATGCATCAAGCGTTCAAATCATTAACGGCGAACCGTAGATCGTAAACGGATTGTATAGGAGTCGTTCGTCTGCGAGGAATAATTTAATTTAAAGTTTACACATTGAAAATTACATCACAGCAGTTGCACAGCTGCAAAATTCGTTCATTCTTTATGAAGTTAATTAATGATCGAAAATGAAATGATAAACGTTTTCGGAGGTTTCGTTATATAAATAAATGAGGCGGCAGAATAAAATGAATAAAATGAATAAAATGAAGTAGTAGCGTTTTAGCACAAAGAAACAATTGCTGGTTCGATGAACCGCGACGGATCAGTTATTTCGGTGCAATTTATGTTGCAGCCGTTTCATGTAAACTGTCGCTCTCTTCCAATCTGAACGAGTTTCGGCATCCGCGGTCAGACGGCTATCGAATAACATGAGTAAATAAACATTCAGTAGTATCGCTTCGCCACTTTTAACGAATTCTAAATTATGTAAAATATAGTTTGCTTCGTCGGACTCTGGCAATTAACAATTGCCAATTACAACGGCCTTACTGCACATGTCGCCAAGAATTAATTTTAGCGTTGCTGGTTTTTCGCAACAATACACAAATTGACGTTATTTAAACAATTCAATTCAAGGTATTGACGTTTGAATCAAAATGTCTTCATTTTTATTTTTTGAGTAAAATTGCGTTCGCTTCGGGCACCGTACGGTCGCAAAAAAAATTTTGGAGGATCTTTGTTTTTGAAAGGAACAACTGATATGCTTCACTGCAAATTATGTTTGACCGATACTAATTGAGTTTCATTGTGCAATTGGCAACAATCGCCGTTTCAAAATGTTTTGATGGCCAAATGGATTAAAAATAACCCGAAAAAAAAGTAGAACTGTTATTCTGAAATGCTCTTCAAAGTGAAACGTTTGTTGTTAAAAATTAAACGTTATTATTTATTGATTCGTTCCATTTTTAGATGGATCTAAATTTTTGAATAGCGAAGATTTGTTTCGGATTTTTGAAGGAAAGGATATTTATTCAAATCCCGAACGACTTGAGTTTCAACTCTCCTCAGCTTCACATCAAGCTGATCTCATGTGAATAGATGTGTCGGTTTTTCCAAGACGAGGATTTGGTCCGATTCCAGTTCCTCGACTTTACTCTGTTTTTTCGCTATCGTCCGTCATTCTAGTCAAGTATGGCTGCTCGGTTTTCTCGACTTAAAAAAGAATACATTGTTCAACTATTTCATTTTTCGGTATTTTACGATAAAAAGCGTACGTATAAGCTGATAAACATTTCAACATTTTTACAATTCATCTGATTAATTTTAAGCTTACATTTTAAATTTTTAATTCCTTTTCCAGAATTATTTGGTATACCTAATTTCTGTAAAATACGCTCGTATGAAATTCTAGATAATATTCTTAAATGCATTTGTCTAAAATTAGGATGAAACTAATGCTCTCATTTATATGAGCGTATTATATAAACCTCCTAACGAAATGCACGTGTGTTTATTAAATGAACATATTTCTCAATTTTGCAAAGTGCATAATGGAGTATTTAAATAATATTTGAATTATGGTTGTAGTACAAACCTCAAAGGAGCTTATCTAGGTTGTACTAACAAAACTTACACCTTCAGTTATCATATTACAGTTATTAGACATTTCACCGAGTTCTACTGAATTCTTATAACAAAGTGCTGATCAATTATTTACTAATGTTAAATGGATTTTCGACGAAAAATATAACACTGAATCAACTCTGAAATTATGCGGCAAAAGTCCGTTGTTTTAAAATGAGAAAAAAAATTCAGAATGTTTGTTTAACAATTCATGCATTTTAACGCAAGTAATAGAGCATTAAAAGTCTGATTTAAAAAAAAGCGAAATTGGATTTCATCTCGAGCAGTACTCGAAGCATTTCTAAAGTATTCTTCAATTTGCTTAACAATGACAGGCATCTCTATTTTAAAAGCAATGTTTTATTCGAATTTTGTTACAAAGAAAGCGAGCTCGCGTCTCACGTGTGTTGTCATATAACTTGAAATATTTTTTCCACTCGCTTTCCAGAGACTCTCCTCGATTCGAATTTCATGTTCTTTTCGCCCACTTTTCCCTCTCTTCCGTGTTTATGTAAATGTTCCGAGTGTACAGTGGATGTTATAAATATTATGGAATAATGCACGCCATTGAGTTTTCGAAACACGACGTTCTACTTCTTGTTGCCGGTCTTGCCTCCGGCGAATTATTCCTGAATTTTATATGTCATTCCGAAATTCCGAACGACCGAAATTTTCCCGCGATTCTCTTCGTATCTATCAACGGTTGTTATCCTTTAATTAATGGCTATGAACTATTCGACTGACAGTACTATTTTATTTTTCAACTTTTCTATAACATATTTTGAATTATTGTGCTGAAACATTACAACAAAATTTTCCAATTGGTTAAAATTTAATTGTAACCAATGTTGTAACGCAATTTAAAACAAAATTGTTATTTCAAATTCGTTGAAAAATAAATGTTTGCAACTTCCCGTACATTACCTTTTTAATTCAGAACACAAAATTTTTATACAGATTTTATACGAACAATGTAATAAAGAAATAAATCGACTTTGCACATTAATTAAGTATTCGCGATATAATTAATATTTTAATTAATGTAGAAATTAATTTTGCATCTTAAAAAGGACGACCGCAAAGAACTCTAACTTAATACCATGTCTCGCGGAATACTCTTTATAGACAATCATTTAATCAACAAAACAGCCTCAGTATTTCCTGTAAGTTTTACCTGTCAATAACCATCAGCATCTTCACACTACCAAAATCGGCTTAACAGAAGGTAATGGAGGGATTTGATGGTGCAATTTCCGGTGGAGGCTTCTCCGGGAATATTCGTGATTGAGAATTATGCAGCACGTAATGTAAATAGTAATGCGAACTTGAATATTGATTCAATGTTTTATATTTATACTTATCGTTTTGATATTTCAACGTTTGCTTTTAGTTATGAATTTTTTTTTTTTTTTTTTTTTAATTTTAAATATGAACGAATGTGTCCGTTCGATAAGAGCGTAGTTTTGCGTCAAGATATGACGCAATTTTTAAAGTTCGTACGAGTATGACGAGTGTCGAGAAACTCTTGAATTACAATGCGACCTGCATGGCTGGTTTACGCGTTAGTCGTCGAGCCTCTTCTCATACGTACGGCTGGCTAACCCTTCGTGACTCTTCAACCCGTTGGCTCGCTTCTTGTTACACGGTTACCAACCCTTTCTTCTCCTTTTTAAGGCTTCGTTTAGGGTGGGGTTACTACTCGTTACGGCTACTTTCGAGTGCTACGTTCCACACTGAGACGAGGCTTTCTATGCGTTCGCGACGCATTTTCTGAGCGGCCGTACACATCAAAGAAATCAACGCAAGATAAAACGTACCCGGCGACGGCGTCTGACAGCGTTTATGATTCAATTAACTAGTACCATACGTTCTTTGTACAAGAGAGTCAGTTTTAAAACTTTATTGATAGCTCCTGGTAGATGTAATTAATAGATGTAAATACTGGTAGATGTAATTAATGGCTTTGAAAAGATTTTTAAATGATTTCTTTTATTTTGGAGTCGTTAATTTCTTAAAACCAGTTTGATAATATTGATCTTACTAGAACAGAGCACAAGTTCATAGATTTCCACAAAATATTGAACATCTGGATATCTCTGAGAAGTTAGTATATTCGGTTAGCCAAATATCTCGGAGTTAATTCCAGTAGTCCATTATAGTAACAGTAATTGCGTTATTTAGCAGTAAAACTAAGTTCATTGTGTACTCGACTGAAAATTTCAGGTGTTTCGTCTGATTTACGCCGATTACTGTAATGCATTGACTTCTGCTATTCAAGTGTTCCATCTAATCATTTTAGTGATGCATAATATATCTACACTGAATTAACATCTCAAGATCGTAAAGTTTTGTAATATTAAAAATTGTAATATCCATTTCGTATTTTGTGAAGTGACTTTATTCTTTTTAACATTAATGTTTATTCTGATAAACATAACGGTTCGGTTAATGTATAACGAGGATCTCAAATGTATTAACCATAAAACAAGTAACTCACTTTGATGATTTACTTGAGTGAACAGGAAATTTTGTAAAAAGCACTTGAGATAGGTTTAATAACTGCTCTTCTACTAAGTGTGTCGGTTTTTCGGTTTCTTAAATGTATTTTTTGTCGGCCGTTGCTTCAAAGCCACACAGAGCCTCGGTGCTTAGAGATTCGAGGATGCATTCAGATTTTCGTCGTATATTGAAAGCGTATTCACTCTTTGCATTGGCACTTCGCATTCTCCTCTCGTCGGGTCTAAGACTGTACTTATAAAGTAGCACTTCGGCAACCAGAGTCTACTATTTTTCTAACCGTCGTTACAAACACACTCCTCCTCGAAAATATTATACTGACCCACATTTTCATGACGTTAAATTTTTCACCATTTTCACCGCGCAATATCCCGACGACTCCGTGAAATCACATTATGCCAAACTTATTACGCGGAAAATGAGATTTAAGGCTCTCTTGGCTAATAAAATAGTCATAAACATTTTGTCGTTATGTTGTCGTCTTTTCAATCTAAATGGCTTCCGTTGTAATCGCTTTTTTTACGAATTGACAAATCAAAATAATTTAAAAGAAAGAATTCAGTTGTTTTATAATTTTATGTCGAACTTCAGTTTTCATTTATGTTCAAAGAAAAAGTCGAGTTAATTTTATTTTTCAAAAATAAAATACCCTTAATTTTTTTGAACGACGTTTCTAATGAGTTCTTTATCTGGCGAGCTTGTAACAGTTTCCTAAACCGTTACCACGTGGTGAGGTCAACGTCACATACTTTAGAGGGGCTTGTAATTATTGTTGGCTCTAATACAGAGATCTGCCGAAACTCTTTCAGCCGTCAAGCAAAGGCTGGTGCCAGGCGTGCTTTTTACACGCGTCTGAAGGTAGTCGAAACCACCTAGCCAAGTATCAAACTATCTCTTTACCCTCTTCTAGTGTTTCATTTTTCACGCTCTTTCACTCTCTTATTTTTCTCGACTTTTCCTTACCTATATTAGAATCATCTCTTTTTTTTCTTCTTCTTCTTTTTCCTTCCCTATTCGTTTTATCACCTTCATCAAAAACATGTTTACCATGTATTATGGTAACTTTGAAAAGAAAAAAAAGAACCTCTTCAGCTTTCAAATAGATAACGATATTATGTAATTAAATTTTGTAATTTTATTTTGTTCGACAATTTTTATAAATTCGTTATAATCGATGTAAAAAAGTGCGCCATTATTTTAGGAAATATCAGGAGAGAATTCGCAATCATTTGTTTCGCAGAAAATAGCGTGACGTAAGTTCGAGAAAGAAAATTATCTCCAGCAACACTGAGAAAAGCTGCTTTGGACTGCGGATACAGTTTAACGGATGCAGCCACTTTAAATTACGACGTTTTGCTTCTACCTCGTTGTAAATTATATATTTTTATACGTTTCTTCTAACGAGGACATTCATCAATATTACAACTTGAAATGTTTCTTTCCCTTTTTTCTTTTCTTTTTATTAAAATCCTGTTGAGTTTTTTTTTTATTATTAAAACCGTGTTAGATGATTTTTACAAATTCATTAGACACTTTTTCTAAGACCATGAATTTTAGAATTCTCGTTCTCATCCAGATCCATCTTCCGCCTAATTATTATTTATCATACTCGTATGATATCTCCTCAAAGACCGTGATGAAAGCATTTCCCCAGACATTTGTCAGATTTCTGTCTGGCAATGTGTTCGTCAAGGTCGTTTATTTTCTTTGAATCTGAGCCAGACAGTCGAAGAAAGGATGAACTGCAGAAGAAGATGACCGGCATTATTTTCTGCTTTTGGTGCAACGGCGCGCCGAGAGAAAAATGTCAATCTCTCAATGTTTCAGTTTCCTCAGACTTAGGTATTGCTTACGCCTGCAGAAAGAACCAGCAGAAGAAGAAGAAGAAGAAGAAGAAGAAGAAGAGCGCCAGAACCAAAGAATGAGCATCGAAATTGGCAACTCCAGTTAGTATCGAAATATCGGAAGTAATCGTAACGCTTGTCGAGGGATTCGCCGGCGTTACATCCGGTCGCCATTTTGTTCCGGAGGCGATTTCGAATAATATGTCGGCTTGGCCTTCAACGAGACCGATTTACCGGCATCCGGTAGCACCCTTTTCTCAGTCGTTCCTGACGTCGATTTTCAATCTTGCATTCTATTAGGACTTGAATTTCTGACAACGCATTTCTGAACAATGTACCGCAGGGACCGAACTTTTATAAAGGCTTTTTTTAATTCCATCATCGGCCAATACGAACGCACTTGGGCATTTACCAATTTTATTACGAGAAACGTTTTTATGGGATTGATACCTTTAGGACCTTCTGACGTTGTGGAATTAAAGGTGCATTATCCCTTTTAAAACGTTGTCCTTTGACAGACATTCTATCAAGCTTTTCAAAGGAAAAGTCATTTCTCAATTTTTCTTTGCTAAAAAATTGTAATTTGCTGTTATACAAGAGAATTTCCTTTTTTTTTTTTTTTTTGTTGTACTATTTGAAAAAGAACGTAATTTGATGTGTAATGAAATCGATACAATATATTATTTTCATCTTTTATAAGACATCTCTCTGATAATAAATTTATACATACAGTTTTGCAAAAAAATATCTTCGTTTCAATTTCCCCGTCAATCAATTCCCTTGAATTATTATGGTTCAATTAAAAGTTTCATTGGCAGATTTACAAATCCGATACTCTCGATTTAACAATCCATTTCACAATGTCTGCTTTGTGCACGAACGATGTAATACGCACAAAAATATATCACGTCATTTCAATTTGTCTCCTTCCAACTACATTCAGACTGAATACTGAAAAAGAAGGAAGGAAAGAAAGAAAGAAACAACGAGTTCAAGAATGTTCGAAGATGATCGATCGTTTAACAAGTGTGGAAATCTTGATATGACGTCTGCGACGAACTGTCGTCTCGGTCTCTCTCAATTTTCCCCATCGTGTATTTCGATCCTTCGATCGAGAATGTGGTTTTCCATCTCTGGGTTACCTTTCAACCGGATTTAAAGCCCTTCTTACGATCGCAATATTACCTCCCGCCTCATCACTCTCTAATTACCTGCTCGCTGGTACCAGTTTTCATCCCCGACTTCCATCCCCTTTTCTTAAATGTTATTACCTCCCTTCGCCTCCCTTGCATAATGGCGAAACCCGTCATTTTCACTGTAGGGATGACTTGCGTTTAATGAACGAATAATCAATATCTTGAAAATAAATTATTACGATGTTTGTTATTAAATTCAGACTCTGAATATAAGACACTGACAAAAGTGTCACCATAAATTTTACCATGAATTTTGTAAAACTGCTTTTACAAGTCAAATGCAAAATATATTACCATAAAGAAATCAATTTTTTGATAATTCTTGGAAAGATTGTACTGTAAGTTGATAAGTTTGCTAGAATATAGTTTTTTTGCGTGGATCGTTTTTTTTTTTCAATAACATATTACATGTGTTATATTTTAATGTACTGATATGTTACAGATTGAAAGGAAATTTGAAAGAATTTTCTGAAACTCTCGTTTGAATCTACTGATGTATAAATGATTATCTAATATTCACATGAAATGACCATCAAATATAGAATAGATTTTTTGGAAGATACTCGAGTGAACTGGGTTATGTATCTACGCGTTTATGTATTTCAATGTATATACATTTCCTATGTACAAAATATATTTTCTATCAATCGAATGCAGCGAGTTTTGGTAACGCCACGTAGGAAGGAATATATTGAAATTCGAACCTCTATATTTTAAATGTTATTCGCGCAATGCAATTTAAAACATATACAAAATTCCATTTTAATATGATCCCACTTCAATTTAATATCAGAAAACATTCGTCTACTTGGATAACTTTTGAATAACGTTTAATGCGAATGAATTATTGAATAAACAAATATCATGAAACAAAAATTTTGAGATAAAAACATCTGTAATGCAATAAATTTTGATTATCGAGAAATACAATGAATTTATGGTTTATGTTGCGGTTTAGCGATTTATATCCACAGAATTTTTATATTCATAATGTTTAAGCAATTTATCACGTGATCTAGAAATAAAACGATTTCATTAATTGCGGAAGTTTGAAAAGTTGTCATCAAAACTTAAACGCCATTTACCGTGACGTTAATATCATTTTCCTTTCGGCGACAAAACCTAACTCAATTTTCTTCGTTCTCTGACTTTCTTCTTCTTAAAGCAATCACTATCAAAAAAATGATAAATTGTATTTATAATTTATCACAATAACTTTTAAGCCATTTCAAAAAGAAAAGAATAGTCTAACGAAAATATCCTTTTTTTTTCAATTCATTGAATAATCCATTGAAGGAGTTAGTGAGAAAACTTTTATTATCTGAATTAAATCAAATACAATTTGCCAGATCAATTTAATGAAACGTATAATCTCATTCATATAAATGTGATCTTATCTATTCTTAACTAATGTATTTTGTAACTTTTATCTAATCCAATTGTTCTGGAGTAAAGCAAAGTTCATTGAGAAAGTTGAGAAACTACTTTTAAATAATATATTCATTAATTTTTCGCACTGGATATTTTCTCATGAATGCTGTCTTATCAATTCCTTAACTTAACATAATCTGAAAATTACTTATGCAGTTTTCCAGCAGTGCTGTTTTTTAAATAAGATTTAATTTTGGAAATTAAAAAATCAAATGTTTTTATTTTAAAAAAAAAAATAACATTACCGCAAATGTGCAAAAATATTTGCAGCACATACTGAGAATAATATTTTCGTACGAACCATCATCGTGGTAATATTGTACAATTCTTAGAAACACGAGATATTGGATTTTTTTATATTCCATGTGTGTTTTAGTAATATTGTAAATATTTAAATTTAGATATATTTCTCGAGAAGACTTGAGTTTGTGTGACAAGAATATTTTGTTCATTTTTTTTCAAATATTTGTTATTTAAATTATAAACAATGAAAAATTCAAAAGGTTAAGAGTTAAAAAAAATCAGAAGAGAAAGAATGGGGAAAAGTTGAAAAAATGAGTTTCTGAAATGTGTTGCAAGTATTCTTGGCATATTTCCGAACCAAAAGTATTTTTCCATTGAAGCACGTTTGATATTTCTAAAAGGTATCCCGAATTATATAATAATTTGTTTTTTATTTTTTTAACAAAAATTTTTTTCTTAAAAAATCCATCTTACTGGAAAAATTAAAAATACAAATAATATTCAGAATTAATATAAAATAT
>JABFQA010001483.1:0-13631 GCA_022817065.1 Probaryconus sp. ZL-2020 | reverse complement strand
TAGTAACTATATTTTTTGTTTTAATATTTCAACTATGTTACTTTGAAAATGAAACTATTTTTTAAAATGAAACAACAATACAAACGAAATAATTGGAGGATCACTTTTCAAATGTAAATGAAATTTAATTTATTAATTAGTTAATAAGAATGACTGTACTTTAAAAATATAACTGATGAAGAAATTGACCTAATTATTTTCATGTCGAAAACAGGTTCAACTATATTGATATATTCATTTTTGCAATCATTGGTTTTTAATAGAAATGACATTTTGAACAAAAGAAAAGTGTTCCACGATTGATAACAGAGTGCATTTTTTATTAGCTGCATTTATTGTTCGTGTGTGGTTAATTTTTTTCTGATTTACTTTGTATAATATAAATTCCATACTTTATCTATATTATATAATGCTAAATTTTTATACTCTGAAAGATTTCGCTCTAAATAAACTATATATATTTAATATACAAATCACGCGAAAGTTAACAGTTTTCAAATTCCTTGCAAATTGTACATACAAACGTCAATGTGAATGAATCTTCGCAAAACGATGTCATTAAAATTTTTTTTTTTTTGTCTTACTTAACACTTTCAACACATTATTAACATTCATAATATCAGAAAGTTTAATTATACCACTGCGTAGAAAAGAAACGTTACCTTAAAATCCTTCAATCACTCTACGAAGTACAATTAATTTTCTTTTTCTTTTTTTTTTATGAAAAATTTATATACAACCAATATGCTTTAACGACAAAGATGTAAGACAATGTAAAAATGTGTAATAAATTCGTTTCATACTATTAAATTCCTTGTCGATTTTGAAACACGAGCTCGTTTTTATTTTGACATGTGCAATACGTCTTTAAATCGTTATCACCTATATCATATAAACGTTATCTAGTTTTACAGTAGTCATTTGATACGAACTAATTCACTCATACTTCTGAAATATTACCACTGGCAAACATTTTGTAATATTTCTGATTTTTTTGAAATGTGTGTGTTGTAGATATACTTTAAAATTACTGCAAATTCAGAACAATTACATAGAATTAAAAATACTCAAAACATAGGGGTGTTGCTTTATCTCATATTTGATAAGTGTACATTTTAATTGTGCAAAAAAAAATTGAATGAAAATTGTTAAATTAAGATTTCTTTTAATTTCATCTAGGAAGCAATTCAAAAGAATAATCCTTCGGAAAATGTCTCATTTCTTTTAGAAAGAAACTTGAAAAGAACTTTGTTAATTCATGAAAAAATCTTTGCAAAAAACCAAAAAGAAAAAAAAAACGTGGAAAACAACACAATTCCCTCAAACTCAACGCCATTACATCATGGTTTCTTTCTGGCAAATGGTGACGTTATTGAAATCTAAATACGGGCAATCGTCTTCACAGAAAGCTGGACTACCGCTCTCTTCCAACGGATTACACGCACCCCCTGAATTTATTGTGTTTTTGTAATAATAGAGAATGTCTAGGATCTCGTTAATGCGCTAGGAACCTGGGCTAGAGCTTTCGTTACTTCTCCGTCTCGCTTCTAACTGTTCTGCGAGCATGACCACCTCCCAGTCATTGTGACCGCCGTCGTTTCCTCGCGCGGCGCCAACTTCGTCGTCCTCGTCCTCGGATTTGCTGTCGCCGCTGTTCGACTCGAGATCAATGGCCACGTCGTCTTTCCACAAGCTCTGCGGCGTTATGGACCTCGGCAAGTCTTGCAACTCCAGGGTCTCCTCCTCCGAATTTTCTTCCCATGACCTTCGGTTGTACGAAGAGTCGGTCGACGGGGGCGAATGTCTGCGCCGGGGTCGCGCAGATAACACCGTATCCACGGATCCGTCTCGCATGAAAGGGTGATCTTCGTGATCCTCCACTAAATCTTCCTCAATGGAACCGTCCGCCTCTGTACTGTCGCCCGAGTCACCCCCGAGACGGCCCTCGCGTCGTTCCAGCTCCTGAATCCTGGCTTGCAGCTGAGAAATGATCTCATCTCTTTTCCGGATTTCAAATTCCATGGAGGTGAAATGCCTTTCAAATTTACTCTGAATGTTCTCCTGTAAATGAAGACGCAGCAACGTTAGGCAGACGAAGATGGAGGTTTTGGAGAATAATGAAGTTAGATGGGAACGGATGGATGATCGCGCAGTCAGATTTCCGGGGGATTTGGGGTTCAGGGGCTAACATATTTCAACTCATTCTGTGGAATAGGAGATTTTGTTTCAATTGTGATTTAGCTGACGTTGTCATTTGTATTTTGAATAAGCTTTTTAAAGGTACTTCATTTTTTTTTTTTTTTTTTTGTTCTTCAAACTTTAATTTCTGATGACTCTTAATTGGAATTATGATTTAATGCATTTACGACTGTGGAAAATAAGCTACTGTAATTGCCATTGAAATGGATGGTATAAGTTCTTTTGAGTGTTGGTAGCTGAGAGCTAAAGAATTGTATAATGTACTTTAAAAGATTCAAGTTGAGAAAAATGTATAATTTATATGAGTTCATTATCTTGTAATTATTATCCAAGTTTTAACCGCAGAGACATTGCTTTACGGTTGACCTTGGTCGTCCATTTCTCGTGTCGCACTACATAGGATCGTTAATAACAGTGAGGGAGTTTTAATGATGCCCAGCTTCCCAACGAGAGAGGACGTGTAGTCACATCATTAAAATATCTCCCCTTTCAGTGGTTTCTGTAAGTGGATCTTATTTTATGCCAGATATTATACATCAGACTTGATTAGGATATTTTGTGAACTATAGAAGAAAACGTTTAACAAGCGTCGAGCGAAATGTTCTGACTGAAAATCGATATTCTCTTTAGCAGTAGGAATTTTTAAGAATATACATTTTTTAGAGAAAGTTAAAACAATAGCTTTTCCAAAATTCTGTATCATTTTTCTGAAATGTTAAAGGGAATTTGCAAAATGAATGTTTCTGAAAATGTTGGTAAATTGTTATCTCACCAGTCTATCGTAAACGACTTGTCTGATGCCAGTGACCAATTCACCCAAGCAATCGTCATCTTTCTGTGCAGGTATTTGCACGACAGCCCCACTGCCCGAAGGACGGAAACTATGTTTATTGGGCGGTGGCAGTGGGATTTGATCCTTCGAATCGGAATGTTTTTGATCCCCTATTGACGCGTGGCCAGGTAATTGTTCGGACGGTGGACTTTGTAACGTGTATTTATTGAAAGTCACGCTTTTTGATAATTTCGAATGCCTCGCTGCGTAACCCTCTATCGTCGGTGCCCTCATCAGCCTCCTCATCTCCGCTGTGGTGGCTTTGCGGTCTGGTGTACTTGTTGTTGAAGTTTCAGAACTTTCTGCTCTGCTGCTGAATGACAAATTTTTCAAAATGCTCTTCAAGTTTCGCCTTTCCAAAGTTTCATTCTCCGGAGACAGCTGGTCTGATGCTATTTTATTTTGCTCCTGTTGAAATTCATTTATTTACTGTTCGTACAGATTGTTGCGCAAAATTTAAAGAAAAATCTTTTTTACGTTTTTACAAATTATCAGAACAACTTAAATGTATGAAAACTAAGACATACCCAAGTAGAAATTGACATATGGACCACACTCCAAAAATTGGTACTCTGAAAGGTTTTAATTTAATAATTGTCTTTTTTTAAAAAAAATTTTGTACATCACACCAAGCCAATTTTTTTTTTTTTTATTTAAGACAACAATGTCTTATTCTACGACATCAGTACCGAAAATCAAGACACTCTTGTGTTATCACTTTTTAGAGTGGTCAATAATGATCTAGTCATATCAAAAAAAGCACACTGAAAAATCTAAATGCAAAGAAAACCAAACAATTAAATTTTCACAACACCACAAAAAGAAACAACAAAATTCTTCACTTCCTACCTGGTTAAGCTTCGCCAATTTTCTAGCGTACTCGATTGCTGATGCTTCCGAATGACTCCTGGTCAAATTGATGTCGAACTCGGACTCCATGCTCTCGCCGCAATCCAAACTCGAACTCCTAACGGCTTTCTCCAATTCGGCCAACTTCTGCCTCTCGTTCAGAATCTTTAATTTCTTGACAAACGGCAACCCACAATACTCAGGCGACAGGTCGTCCACCGAGGCGTACATCTTGGTCTGCTGCCTGAGGTGGACCAAGCTTTGCTTCAGCTGCATCCTCCTGTGCGGAGGACTCTTGCTTGGCGCCGCTTCCTTGGTCTTCATCGAGGCTTCTTTCAACGTCGCCCAGGGATTCTTGATGGCGCCGTTGACATCCTGAACTGGCGTCACAGAAGGTCTGCCAGTCGACTCTCCGGATCCTTCCTGGGACGGTGGTATCTCGCTCTCTTCTGGAATCGTGTCTTTCCCTAACAATGGCTCCTTGACGACGGCCTCCTTGTCGCTCAGGGATTCCTGGTCACTTTTGGATTTAATCATCAGCAGTCTTTGGAACAACGGTATGCTGGTTCCAGTGTCTTGCGGTTGTTGGATATCGGTTATTTGATTTGGAAGTTCCATTAGGTTGCGCTTTTCCTCTCTCTCCTGTTTCTCTTTCAAGAGTCGGAGCCGGGCTAATAACGGAAGTCCGGCTCCCAGGGGTGACACCGGCGGTTCCGAACTCGATGCTATGTCCTGTGCTTCCTCGATCCTCGGCTGTCTGCGAAGGGTTGCCGCTCTACTTGTCAAGGGCTGAAGTTCCACACACTCGTCCGGCCTGGTGTTGCGCCTGCTCTTCCTAAGGACGTTCTTCAACCCTTTAACGTCACTCCGAAGTTTGTCCACTATTCTTTTGCCTGCGCTGTTGTCCGACGAATCGTGACCAGGCGACGACGCGGGTTGTTTCGCCGCGGCTCTCGCGACTCTCTGCGCCTCCATTAATCGCTTCCTACCGAGGTTCTGAAGGATTTCTTGAGCTTCCGGGTAGTCCTTCATGGCGGCCAACACATCCTCACGAGACAGACTGAACAGCTCCGAATACCCGACCGATCGAACGTCCGCTGTGCGTCTGTGGGAATTGAAACGGTTTTATTTTCCTTTCGTTTTATAATGGATTTCTGTAAATTAATGTCAATTCAATTGTTTTGGATAGTTTAGGAGTATTTTGTTTAATGGATTATATTAACATTTGTAAAGGTGAATAAATGATGAGGTGAGGTGTGTTATTTACTGCATAATGCTAATTTGACTTCGTTCTAAATTTATTAAATCAGTTTATCTATAATTGAGAGGATTGGAAGCCAAATAATCACGAGCATTGAAGCGTTTTATTGGATATTATTGGCTACTACCAAAGTCTATTTAAGAACAGATTTTTGTTAAAATTACACCAGTTGAGTTAATTCGGTGGTTCATGAAAAATTTACCACAATGATTGAAATGACAAAATTCTAGATAAAATTACGTGATTCTTATAAAATTAATCTTAAATAAACTCCTGTTATTTTTGTCGTCGTCATTTCATTCTGAGATGTTATAATAAAATGGTACTGTACGTAAACGATTATATATTCAACTGACTTGTTCAATCCATCCAAATTGAGAATGCCAATCTCGCCAAAAAAATCTCCAGCCTTCATTGTGGTGAGGACCCTTCCTGTTTCGCTGATAACTTCTAATATACCATCTGCTATAATGAACATTTCTCGTGCCACTTCACCTTTGCGGCATATAGAGTCGCCCGGTGTAAAAATATAGGCTTTCATTTTCAGGACTAGGTCATGCAGAAATTCCGGTTGACATTCCTAAAATAAAAATCAGAACTAACGCTATAAACTCGGCATTTCGTTTAATATAACAGGAAAGTGAAATTTATCTCGTCTTTTTATTTCTTAAGGAAACAATTGCCAAAATTCCTCAGTGGTATAGGTAAACGAATAACGAGCCTCGCAAAGAGATTAATATTACAGCGGCGGTTATTAAATTATTATTATTATTATCGTGAATTCGGTGCGAGAAAATTTCGAGAATCACATTTCTTCTCGTTAAAAAATTTATGTCCACATTGTTGGAGGTTTATTAAGATTCAGATTCAGTGAATTTTCAAAGGCATATTTTAACTCCAGTTCAAGTATTTTAAGAGCTGAGTGACATTCAAAAGACTATTTCGAAGAGTGAATTTATTTGCAATTTTAATTTTTTATTTTTGATGTTGTATTTTAATGGAGTTTAAATGATTTTCGATGAAATTAGGGTTTTGATTTTAAGTGCTTTCGATATTTTGTAAACGAGATATTTTAACGACACGAACGGCGCTTTATAACTCCGTCCAGCAGTGTCTGTAAGACTCCGTTGAACTTGTTAATAGAGTTTGAAATTTCTTCTGTCGCAAATGGATATTCGTTATTAATAGATTGCGTAATAAGCGAGTTACGCTGGCAATTGGTTATTATTGTGTTAAAAGTTGTCCACTTTCGTGCACTTATTAATTTTTGACCGGCGCAATAATGGCGAAAATTAATCAAATAAACAACTTTTAAACACTGACATCGATATCTGTTATCTGAGTAACTTTCAAATTGGTTTACGACCAAACTGACAGTGTCAAAACAAATTTTCTGACGTAACGAAATAATAAATAAAAAAAAAATATAAATCTCAGTACAATGAATATTAGCAGGTGATGCACGAAAAAAAAAAGTATTTTGAGTAATTTAATTTGTTGATTGCAAATTAGATTTGCGAATTATTCAAATGGCAGTGCGAAAATGTGTATTCAAATTTGTACGAATGTTATAAAATAAGTATGTAAATGTAGCCATTGCGCCGGTTGTTCATGTGCGGAAATTTGAATATATTGTCCAATTTGCGAGTGGGTCAGTTATTTTTCAAAGCGTCGGTTGGTTTGGGAAAAAAATATATATATAGTTGATAGATAACGAGTTAACTGTGGAAGAGTGTGGCAATGGAAAGCGTTACGACGCAGGCTGCGGCAAAGAAGATTACAGCCTCTTTATTGCGTTATAACGCTCGAATAATCATTGTAACATCTGCCACATCGATGAAATATCTCGTATTATGGATGTCGTTACTTTCAAAAATTATGCGCTTGTTTGTTCCGTTATCGGGAGAGCCCCTTTTAGCGGGGGCAATTATCGAAGCGTTTTTACGACGAAATGAAAATGAAATTTTTTCCCTTTTATTTTGACTTTATTTTTCTTTGAAATTTTCTGATCGTTATGGATGTACTTGGGAAAAATATTAGGGAGAAATATTTTCTTAAGGCTCGTGTAAATTTTGTCAGGAGTTATGTGTTGTTATATATTTTTTAGTGGTTCAATATAGATGATTGATGGAAAATTGTGAAATAGGAAAAATATCAAAAAAAAAAAAGGGAATGAAATAATTATTTTAAAATCATGTTAAATAATATACGAGGACAAAGAAAATTTTGGCTATGGACAGTAAATTTCTTAACCAGTTCTTCAGGTACACTGAAAAAATAATCTACGTAATTTTTAAACCAAACAATTTGATTTGATATCAGTAAACTTTTGTTCATTGCGCTTCGACTAATTAAACTCCTGAGATCACCGCAACAGGACATTAACTCTCTAATTCCTGACCATTCGTCCAGATTAAATCCAGCCTAGCTGGTCTACAATTTTCTTCGGTACACAGCGAAAAGAATGGGACATTAATAAAACTTATCTGCTAGCACCGCGAGCTTTGGTATATCTAAACGAAATTTTTGCGAAGGTCTGATTAATCGTCCGTCATGAATGATAAGGATAAGCTGCTTACCTGAAAGATGGTAACCTTCTTTAAAACGGCCAAGTTAACATGGAGTGCCAGCTCAGTCTTGAGTTTATCCGGAAGTAAACCGAGGGCAGTATTGATGTCACCCCCGCCCTGTATCCGGCCTCGCGACCAGCTGTAGTCGTACCATCTCAACACCCGCCTCTTCATACCGCCGGGTACTTTGTGATGTCTCATGTAAGTTTTGGCACCGTCAAGGAGTCTCTCGAATTCGAGCCGATTGGCATTACGATTAGTGATCACGTTACCGACTTGGCCGACAATGGTAGCGAATATGAAGACTCCGATTAGGTAGCTCACTATTGTAAACATGTATCTGCGAACCAACAGATAGAAAGGAACCCATCAGTCTTGATCTGGTTGCTCACCAGGATACGGACGAGCGGCCCCCGCCGGAGCCTTCTTTCTCCAACCTTCTTCACCATTTTCTCTTTCTCTCTTAAACCCACTCACTCTCTCACTCTCTCTCAGACCTCCTTTAAGTCGATATCTTCTACGACCTCTTCTACGACAAAATTTTCGAAACTTTTCATTCGCAGAAAGTTTGCAAATTTATTTTGGAATTTTGCAAAATTTGAAATTGATATTTGTTTATCTAGGGATTGGGCTATTGTGTCAAAAATGGGGTTTACTCGTCTGAATGATCACGTTCGAGATTACGAAACTCCAATTCTGCCCTTAGTCGCTGGGGCACTTAGTGACATAACTGCACGCATTGGAGCACTCTATTGAAGAAGCAAAGATAATCCATTATGCCACGAATACAATGTAAGAGATAAAGGAATAAGACGTTTCGAATAACATTTGCATTCTATATTAATTCAAAGTATCAATAAAGGATGCAAATGTTATTTGGGAAGTATTATTGGCTTATACCTCTCATTGTGTTTCTGACGTTATGACACTGCCAGATATTTCTCAGCAAAACGTTAGCAGTTATTCGAAGGTATCAAAATTGTTGCAGTTATGTCACCGAATGGTCCATTCGATAAAATGTTTCATCTGAGTTTTCTAATCCCAACGTAATATCCTTTTTTTTCAGATAAGCAACGCCAGTTAGGAAATCCAAGGAAATCCTTCTGTCTTTAATAAAAAGTCTCGGAAGGACAATAGTAAACGTAAAAAAAAAACAGTTCACTTAAAAAGTTTATCTGAAAATTTTACAAAGAAGGACTTTGCCAATTTCAATCTTCATTAAGAAAATGATTAAATGATTAAAGTTTTTCTACATTTTTTCTTAAAAAAAAAAAAAATAAATTTATAAGGCTCTTTGTAACAATAAAGGATGTGAGTTTTCTTAATTTAAGATTTCGATAATTTCGTGTAGAAGTGCTTAGAAAATATTTTCATCTAAGGTTGGCTCTCTCTGTCGTTCGTTAATCATCCGACCATTCACTCTCCATCCTCTCGTCCATCTCTTATATCCTTCGCTCCTTCTGGCCCTCAAGGATAACGTAATCTCGCGTATCCCGCTCACAGCCTTTATTTTCGTCTAGCTTATTTCTCGTTGTATTTTTTCCCCATTATCCGTTTGCTTGCTTAACGTGACTATCGCGGCGCTTTAGTCTTTATAGGGCATTTCGTACTTGTCAACGACGTTAGATAGAAGCGACGCTATTCATGGTTGATCCGCGGAATTCTATGCATGCGCAGAGTCGAGGATAAGGGCTGACAAATGTGCAGTTTCATAAGAGATGTTGCTTCTCTGAAGCTATGTATCTATTAAATGTTTCATGGCAGATTAGTTTAAGTATAAGTTTAAGAATCACCAACGCGATAAAAAATATCAAACTTTACATTTTCCCTTTATGTAAAATATGTTCAGATTAAGGGTATTTATCAAAGAACGTAAAAATTTTAGAATTTTTCATTTATTGTCTCGAGGAAAAAATCTTCTTTTTCACGGTGTTTTATCGCAACTGTTGTTATTGAAATTGCGAGATTGTTTCTACGGGAATAAGCATATCGATTGGATGTTTGTTTAACTTATAAACTAGCGCATAATAGGTGTCATAAGACAGTGTTATTACGAGAACGTCATACTCGTGTGACGCTCTTATTGCGCGCACAGCAATATCACAGTGACTACACATATTGCTGACAAACAAGCGTTTTGGTTAAATTACTTCCTAGTTGAATGTAGGTCATGAGCTCCTGACAGTGGTGGCGTACTAGAAGAAAACTCGATTTGCAAAAAATTTATTAGTAATGCCATTGAGTCCCTTGGAAAAGATCATCGAAATTTCATTTAATCTAAACTCGATATCTTCAGGGCTACGCTCGCATTCGAGAGATAAGGGATTAAAGTTAGAATCACTGAGATTAAAACTGCGAACTCTCTGAGTGATATCTCCTCATAACTATTCGGTATCACTGTATAGTTCTATTATTTTGTAGCTCGGAATAAGAATCTGAGTTCGATACAGTTTCAGAAAGAATCGGGTTACAAGGTTGAATGGGAAAAGGAAATTAAGCTTGGGTAAACGTCATTTGCAGAATTATTTCGCATGGAATTTTTTGCACTGAAAATGGACCAGTTTACCGGTACGTTTCTTTTTTTTTCTGAGTTTCAACGGAGTATTCATGTTATTAAAATTTGTATAGGAAATCGGGTTATTATCCTGGGCTTGTCAGTCGAAATATGAAATTCAGATTTTGCGATTTTACTATTCAGTTGCGACAGCTGATCAAGACATTTAATTTGAGAATCTTGCGCTATGCGGCGTGTCTCTTCAGGAAACCCGCATATATTATTATAGTACGTGAGAACTGTATACTACTAGATCTATTATACTGTATATACGTGCATTATTCATGCGGCGTTTATACGATAAGTTTATGTCCTTAGTTTATATCAGATCATTATTAAGTTAGAGTAATGTGCTGATACGTTACAATTTTGGGATGGATATCTTGTTATATTCTTTTAATAAATACGATTTAGTTTCTTCGGGATATTCCATTGATAACGACGCAACGATCGAATTTTTACGATAAAGTTTGACAACTCATCTCAACGGTACTTTTTTTTCAAATTCAGATGATTGACTGCAATGCATTGATTAAAGCTGAGCAGCTGAAAATTCCTTTGGCTATTAAAGCATTCAAGAGAAGTACCGGTTAAATTAATTTTAGAAATCATTCAGCTAATCAAATAATTTAAAATAACACTTCTCAAAGATACAGAGAAATTATGTGATTCTAAATTTGGTGACTATTGTCAGGAGGATTGATATTGATTTTTCGTTGGGAAAAGATACAGTTTCAACTTAATTACAAATTATTAATGAGTCGTTAAAAATAGTCATTATAGTTGGAGAAGAAAAAAAAATTCGAAATTTTATCCTATCGATATTTCAAGTTCTCGAATTATTTAACGTAGACATTTGACTGTCAAATTAGGGCAACATAAATTTTGAAATAATCAATGCGAATGCGAGTGAATCTTTGATTTCCAATGATTAAGTATTCTCGCTTATCAAAACAAATGCTAGGTGACAGAATTTGCTTGGCTATCATGCAGTGAAGTTGGTTTTTGCAATTCCCTTCTCTCGTTCAGTGCGCGATAACACGATACGTATGCAAATAATCTCAATTCACCTACTGGTTCAGTCTCATGTAAACGAAAGCGCATAATCATCATCATCATCATCGTCATCCAACACTGTTGTGCTTGCAACAGCAAAATTACGCGTCAGGGAAAAGATGAAGGCCTGAATAAAGCTGATTTTGCAAAAGGTGTATGAACATTTTAATTTTAATTGCTCGCTATTCTGAACATTGCCAAGCATGTGCAAAAGTGCCGTTGAAAGTTGACATTAGAAACTTATGGACGAAGGAGAAGAATAAAAAAAAAAAAAAAAAAAATTGCGGAGATTCGATTAAATGGGAGGTATTTGATCCAGGTGCTTTTCAGAGGCTTATGGAAAATGGAACTCCTTTAAATGAAAAATAGTAATTGTGTCGCATTCTCGTCTGTGCGAAATCATTTGCAATGCAGAAGTCTACGTGCCAAAACAGCGAAACTCCTGCAACGAAGTTACGTGACGTGAAAAGACGTCTGGGAAAAAAAGCTGGAAAGTGCATCTGTCGTGGAAAGGTAGCTTCAATAGCCGATGTCGTATTTAACGGCTTCATTCGGTGAATTTTCGCTGACATGTGGCAAACAGTTATAAATTTTTTCGCATTCTCGATTCGACGTTCGTATTTTACGCCCCAGAGGAGAACTGATAGGAATTACGTATCGACGAGAAATTTACGATGCACGAAAAAGTTAATCACCGTTCAACGGGGTAAAGTTTGTTACGGGATATTTTATTCATCAGTAATTTTCAAAATGTTTTACATCGTTTTTATTTTCGATCATCGAATGACCTGTTTTTTTTTTTCAGAAAAAAAAATGTCAAATCTTTTCTAATTTTAGTGCGAAATAATGTTTCTAAAGGAAGATTCTAATTTTGTGAATAATTTATTTTTTGAGTTTCGAATGATTATTGAAATAATTTGAAATGTTCAAGAAAAAAAAATACAACTTGAAATGAAAAAAGAATTGTTGCGCCGTGATTTACAACTTAATTGAATTTCAGGGTAAAGTCAGTTTAAATACTCTGAATGAGTTATTGTTTCATTACAAAAGTTCTAACGTTTGTGGTGTAATTATGAAAGCTTTTACATCCGTTAAATCCGTGATGAGTTTGAGTAACGATTAACGGCAGAGTTCGTCTTTGTTAGGGCAAACTTATAGCAGCCTTCACCAGAATGTTGCTCACACTCAAGAATCACTTTCGTTACGATGTGTAAATATACTCGAATAGGGTTATTATTTAGAATGATTCATTATTTTATAATTCCTTTATTGCTTGACTTCGATTAAAAAAAAAGTTCTGTAACGCGATAACAAAAGCAATTTGAACAATATCAATGTTATTAAGAGATGAGCTATTTACAGCATTAACTGCGACGAAAAACGTGTGCAAAAATTTTAGCAATTTCATGCATTTACGATTTTGTACATTCGCGATTCGATTTGCTATTTCATAGATTAAACACTTTTTTTTTCACTTTGCTTGATTTATTTGAACGAAATGCAGTAGATAATTGAAAAGCGCTGTAACTTTGTCCAAAATTATGGCGTTTGTTTGAGTGTTAGTGCAAATTTCACTGGCGAGCTTTTTAATGCATCGCATGTAAATTGCGAACTTTTTTTGTAACGCTCAGGTAACGTCAAATATTGCATTGTTTTCATCATCATGTGACGCGTGTTCTTTTTTATTTTGTTTCCAAGGGGAGACGGATGGGGATGCAATAAAATGCAAATCCATTAAAATAGACTAAAGTAACAGGCTTTAATGTATGAATAACACAACATCTGAGCAAAATTCACTTTACTTACAAAAAAAAAAAATATATATACAAATTTTAACTTAGTCGTTTTGCATTTAGTTACATTTAGAAAGGTGCCAGACTCTTGCCAGACTCTTGCCGGATTAAAATTTTTTATGATACTTTAACTGATTAGTTTCGTGAAAGTATTATTAGAAAATCTATGTGAAGAATATTATTCTGCGTTCCATCAAAGAGCCACGATTTAAATAAATATAACTTGTTTGAGAATTATATACCTAGAAATAAAAGCATAAAGTTTAACAAAGGATTTTGAAGAGGAAAGTTTCTATATAAAAATTCACTCGTTCGATGTTTTCTTTTTGTTACATTCCACGAGTTACTGCTCCACAATAAAACGAATCTAATGTATTTCTCAAAACATTTGCACTTTTTTGCTTCTATTTGTCTTTCATAGTAATTTTATACTTTTTTTTTTATTTTAAATAAAATATACAAAGTTTGCAATTTATCCCTCTTCGATAATTGCTCGTGAAGATTATTCGAAAAAAAA
>JABFQA010001482.1:0-13633 GCA_022817065.1 Probaryconus sp. ZL-2020 | reverse complement strand
AAATGATGATTGGACTTTGGAATAAAATGAGATGGCAGAGTTTTGCGGTCGTGTTAAATGGTTGTAAATTTCGAACAATTGAGCCACGCGTGTTAGTGGCGATAATTGGCTGGACGTATAATAGGCTGAATTATAATTCCCCTTTATAAGTCAGGAAGGGAATGACAAATCAGCATATTGGAGGAAGAATGCCATACAAGGTCAGTTGTTCCCATTGCTAATGACAGATTCGTATTAGCCAGGAGTAACGTTAGCGACGGATTATTGAATCACGTGTAGAGCTTTGTTCGTTTACGGCGCAAACGAGGCAAGCCAGACTTGTATATACATACGGTGTGCGGGATGAGTGGCGCTCTCAATCAGACGTCGGGACGAGTAAGCTTCGCGCGAACGAAATCCATCGATCAACTCAATTAACTAATTGCCCCTAGGACTAAATGCACCCATACACGCGTCGTCTACCTGCGCTCCCCTTTGCTATCCCCCCCTGCCCCTCTCATCTAACACGCTGCCGGCGGCATCATCGAAAACCCTTTCTAACACCTGCTGCCTGCCAGGCTCTAACCCCGCTTGCCTACCAATCAGCCTGACCAAACTAAAGCGCTTGTATTTTTATTCAATTCCACCATCAGTCATTCGATGAATTTTAACTTACTAACGCGACGTTAAATTCCCAACGGCTCCATTTCTTTCGGTCAGTAGGTGATTTCGATGATGCAAAATAATCCATTGAATTTCTGTTTATCTAAATCAGCGGAATAATATTATTTTAGAACTAATCGAAAGGGAATTTCTAATTCAACGAAAACGTTACAAACCAACATTTTCCATTATTGAATCGAAGTGGGTATTGTAACTAACGCATTACGATAACCAATGCAAATCAGTTAAAACATCTGAAATTTATCAGTAAAGCACACACACACACACACACACTGACGATGTGAACTAAGTTTTACTATCGTTACGACTGAATAATGCAGTAACTTTAATGTTTTAGTTTAATTAAGTTAACATTGTTAATGCTTTTATCAACTGCATATTGGAGTAGGTATTTTACATTATAACAGAAGTATTCTTGAAACTGCAATGTCAAAAAACTTGAAATGTACATTAAGAAAGGATCTCGTTTAGTAATTAACGATGAATAGTTTGCATTGGCGTTTGGAGAAGCAATGACGACGATATTTAATTGAATCTAAGAAATAATTGTGTATGCAATTTGTGTTGGTTGCAAATTTTACCTGCTTCAATATTTGAGATTGAAAAATATGATATAAAAAGGAATAAATGAATATTAAAGTCTCTCTCTCTCTCTTTCTCTTTCAATTATTGTCATCCTGTATAAAAAGCGTGAAACAAGTTGAAACAACTAGATGCGCAGTATCAACAGTTTGCTATATACTCTTAATTACTGAAAAGGTCGAGTGTGCCTGACAACATCGACAAATTGCAAAATATGCTCTGTTTATTCTACTTTACTTTATTCTACTCTATCATGAGTCCTATTTACGCCATTCTGTGCAAACATAACAACCTCTGTTTGATGGAAAGGCCAAGAAACATTTCATCCTGTCTTTCTGCAAATTAATATTTTGGTTTTAACATCGCTACAACTGTTGCCAACTATCGCATTCAATTTATATTTGCTGAAATTATTTTTATCTTCACTTAATGCATAATGACAGCGGCAATAATAATAATTTCATTTTCATTCTATTTATTACACGCTAATATCTAAGAAATTTGCCAAAAATGATTTAATATCATGTAACGTGACAACTAATTATGCATTTAATAATGTTATTTAATATTGCTAAAATTTGCAAATGCAGCCGCGTATCATGTATAAGTTAGATTATATCTAATATGCAAACGGGATGGTAAACCATTCTATGTGTGCGTGTGTGGAAAATGTCATACATATTCAAGCCACTTAAGATCTGCCTTTGTGTGTAAGGGTTATGCTGAAATATTCTACAACACGCGTAGATCATTTTCAATAAATAATTGAAACGCCCAATTAACACGACTTCCACTTTTCCCCGGCAACGCGGACTAATGTAAAACTAAATTAAATATCACTTTCATTAGAATGATTATTTAAAATCCTATTAAAGTTTTAACTAAGCCAACGTTTAAGCCATACTTTCTCGAGCAAAAACAAAAGGAAGTCGACCAATATAATATCATTCCTCGATTAATGTAGAAAATCTTTTTCCAGTTAACATGAATATTTTTTTCCCTCGTAACGTCTTCGTTGGAAATAACCTTAATAAGATAAGCGCGAATCGCATCGCCCGTAAGAATCTGTATAAATCAAGCAGCTTGCGTAATTCAAATCGCGTTTACCCAGATCCGTATTCTTCTGCATTTTTCGGTCCTTAGCGTCAGCCATAAATTGCCGTCGCGGCAAGAGAAGGAAAGAAATAGAACGGGAGGGAAAATAAAAAAGAGGGAAAAACTATCGCGGAATAGAGCAAGCAAATCGAATGCTTCTATATTCCTCTTTCTATCTATTCGCACGTCTTTGTTGCGCACGGAGGAGCGCACCCCCAGAAGCGTGCGAAATTTATTCAGCGGAACGTCGCCAATAAATAATGCTGACACCCTTGATACGTGTGAATTTGTAAGCCGCGAATCGCCGCCTCGCCATCTCCTTTTTCTTTTCTGCCCTCTGCACGCATTTCTCCGGTTACCGTTGCCCCAAACCAAACCAATGCCTCGAACCAAAAGCGGGGAATAACGGATCGAGCCTGAGGATGACAAAGGGGCATCCTACCGAGAGCATAAAGATGCCAGTTCAGGCTACAGTCTTGAGGGAAGATGAAAGTCTTAAGCAGACAACGTCTTTAGACCGTTTACGAAACACTCCGGTTGCCGGATCAAAGGGTCCGGAACAAAATCCTGCTTTCCTTAGCTTTTCCAACTACAGAAATACATATTCATGAGTTTAAAAGATCGAATACATTTTGAAAATGGACTCGATTTATCTTCTTACTTATCAAAATGTTATCCCATTAACATATCGTTGATCGAATCTTCAATTCCCTAATGATTTTCATCATTAGGTTTATAGATTAATTTATTTCCAAGTAAATTTAAAACTTAGCATCTTTACTGAAACTCTTAGTAAACGATAAATATAACTCGAGTATAAAAACCTGGGCCATTTTATTTCGTTATTTTATGAAGCTTTAAAATAAAACACACCAATACTTTGATGCCTGTAGTAAGCTATTTCTAAAAGTAATAGACTCCTCGAAAGTTGTGAGACTGTATCAGAAGGCGATTTCATAGTTTCACACAAAAAACTATAAAATGATCCGGGACTAAGATTCTGGGTTGACTGCCGGTCTAAAAAAACGTTTCGGCACTGATAAGAAAAAATACATGATCCTTAATTTTTGAGGCTTCATAAAAAAATGATCGTAAAAAATAATAATGTAGCGAAGACGTATCACCGGGAATTGAGAAAGAAATCTCCATTAGATAGAGCATCAAAGCAGACGGCTCAAGGATAACGTCCACTCCACATTTTTCAAACTTAATTCGGAAAGAGCTTTTCTGTTTAATTTTTAATGACTCGCGTTGACTTGAACAGTCTGAAAATGATCACGAATTTGACTAGAGTAGTACGCGAGATAACGAAGGCTCGAAAGTAGAAGTCTAGAGAAAAAATGTTCAGCCCTATCTAAGTCTTAACGTAGTACATTGCTGATTTCCATAACTGTTGGTTAAATTTTTTTTAAACGTCTGTTGTAGACAGTTTCTAAATTTTGAATATGACCATCTCTTAAGTACTACCTTAAATTGTGAATTTTTTCATTTGGATAACAAATGTAGTCCAACATTATTTATTGAAATTTTGGTGTGAAATCAGCGCGAATTTGATCGCGTGAAAAACATTCAGGAACGTCTGTCGGCCTTTTTCCTTTTATTTACAAAAAGGATGAATAATGGACCACGCAGCGGAAAGATGACAGTAAAGAAAATTAAATGAAATACCGAGAAAGAAGTGAGCAAAGTGAAATAGACGAAGTCAGGTTGCGTATCAGAGGACATAAATGCGGTAATAGCCGCGAGCACAATAAAAAAGGAGGAGCGACATAATATAAAGAATAATAAGCAGTCGAGGTACGGCAAAACGTCCTGGCAAAGCTGAACGAAAGTGGAAAAGAGTAGGTTGCGTAAAGCTCGGCGAATCCATCTTTAAAATGACGGGAGAACAAGAATGCGAGTAGCGAAAAGAGCGATCGGCTGTGTGCGGATTCGAGCCGCTGAAACGTCTGACTTTATAAATCGCTCTCGAGGCTAAGAGCAAACTAGCTAACGTCCAGAAAGCTCTGACTCCTCCTTTACTAGTGCAAACATTTCCGCCAAGTATTAGAATTCTTCGCCACCTCTCACACGCTCGCTCGCTCAAAAGCGCGTATTTTCGACTAAGCTTTGACGCCGGCATTTCGTTTAGACTTTGCTGTTAATCCTCGGGATCTGTTCTTTTTTGTTTTCTGTTTTTTTTTTCTTCCTCATTTTTTCTATCCAGTGGTTTTTTCGGACAAATAGACGGGTCAAATTATTTCTACTATCTGTAACTTGTATATAAATTATTATATATGTTTTCTGTAAATTAATTTGTCATAAAATGATGGAGCGTTGCATCGTTTAATAATTGCACTTTTACTTTTTTATATTTTTTTTTGTATTTATATATATTATTAATGTCCTGAATTTGAAAGAACCAGTAGGATAAACAATGCAGCAAAAAAAAAGTTAGATCATGAAGGGATAAAAGGGTCTTTAATTATTTCGATAAACTTTTATTTCATGTGAATATAAATTGAAACATTTATTTTAACTTGTAAAATATTTGTTCGTTTTAATCTATTCAAAATTCTTTGTTAGCAATGAACAAAGAGTGTCATGTATATCGTAGTGAGAAGCAATCCGCTTGTAATGTGTTTTACAACACATTTTAGATAGTAAGAAGGAAATAAGGATCGAGGTAGAGAAGAGCTGACGAAAGTCAGTGCTTGACATAAGAGTGAAGTGGCAATAAGGTTTTTGTGAACCGTGAAACACTGAAAGTGATGTCATCAACGTATGACTGATATGTGGTGGATGCGCGCCATCGTTTTGTCCAAATCGTTCTCGTATATTGCAAGTGCCATGACGTTTGAGGAATTTGATTACGATGGACCTACCTATATCTCTTTCCGAGTCAAAGCCAGAAGAAGGTTGCTTGGTCTACTCGTCATGCATGGAATGACAGAGGGTAGTGCAATCGACGGCGTTTATAGGTACGAATTTCACATGAGTAGCGACTAAAATTTGTGTTTGACGATGTCGAAAAAGAGCTGAGATGCCACAGATCTGAAGAGAGAGATAAACAAGGAAACTTCGCGAGAGAAAATTGAAAACGGAGTGTTTGCGTCTGTGTGGTAAGGAAAAAAAAAAGGAAGGCTCAACTGCTTGGATTTCACGCCACGGCAAAGTCTTATGCGGCGTCAGGACTTTCATCGAGTTCGATGAGATTTGCTACTTCAGTGGCAAATCGTCGCGATCGCTATAAAATATAAAAACTTGAGTTCCATTTAAGGGTCAAGACATTTCGATCTTTTCTGTCGAATCTTCTGTACTTTCTCATTGTCTACTTTATGGAAATTCATTCGCTCTCCTTTAAAATTTTAAAATTTCCTGAAATACGTTCCGATGCGTTTTTGTCAGTAGAATTTAGAATTAAAGCTCTTAAGCAATAACGTATCATCTTTATTGCTCGACGTGCGAATTCATTACGCATAAGTTCAATACAAGCCATGTTCCCCTTATAATATTTTGCCGATAAGATTCGAGGTATCTCGCTTGCTCCGTTCCTGCTGCTCCACGCTAGCAAGGGTAGACCTTCTTATCTGGTTGTTTCCGGTCCAGCGAACCGAAAATGCGTAATAGACGGCGAAAGAAACCCGCTCGAACCTAGATAAAATGCGTAAGGAAGAGGCCAGACTAAAGGCCACACCGTAGGCATGCTAAATTAAACGAATTTGCCCGAGTAACAAGTTACTCGTTCGTAACTGAAGTTAATATGCTGATGAACATTATAATCTACGACGTGAACCAATGAGGACAAAACAATATTAATGACTCGATTAAATACAATTCATCGTAAAAGAAAAAAAAATTTAATACTTTTAATAATAATAAAAAAAAAAAAAAGATTGCAATTTTTCGTATTACTCGTGTGGCGTTCGTAATTACGAGATTACTTGAATTCGGTATGGTTTCTTTAACGGTTTTCCGCTTTATCAAAAATTGAAATAAAAATAATATCGCAAATGGACGTTTTACAAACTGCGTAAATTCAAGCGCGGTGCAACTCAATTTCGAAAGTATCCGTATCTGCATTTGCGGTGCTTACGTTTTTACGACTCGCTGTAAATGAAAAGCCATCTTACCAACGCAAAGGGCTTTTTTGCCTCTCGTTGGCTCCGGCATTGCGCTATTTCGCGCGATACGTTGAAATGTGCATCCATCGTCGATATTATTCTTCTTTATTGTTGCGATATTCAAATTAATGAATACACAGTATTGGCGTAAAAAGTTCCCCAATGGCTGGCTCCCAATAAATTTGTCATTTTTCGATGTTATCTTAGTCGAGGAAGAGATCGTTATACCGTTCGGGCGTGCGAGTGTTAAGAGAAATCACGCGCTATTTACGATCGGTATAACGTTAATGTATTTGTTTCGTCCTCGTTCGTCAAGAGCAACCGTGCAACTTTACGATTACGGCTTACCAATAGTGGCCGATTAATAATGACGTTGACTCCCAGTCGCCACAACGGGATAACCAACGGGTGCTACTGGCATTTTTTTTCCCTTCTTTCCTTTTTATTTTCCGGCTAAAAGGGACGCTAAATAAAATAGGATCCATGCAAAATAGTCGAGACGTTTTCGTACACAAATACGCGTCGCCTCAAACGATAAGGAAGATTGATTTAGGCTATTGATCGGCCCATCGTAAACTCTGCGACAATGCCAGGGCTTTTCATTCGCCCGTCAAATGTTCGCTTTAGTCACATAAATTATCCGAATATTACTTATTGACTTATTCATTGATAAATGAAGTGTCCTCAGAATGGATTATGCTTAGTGAAACATTATTTAGATAGCTTTTAGTAACTCTAATAATAGCGATTATTATAAGTCAGTGAGTTAATTATCTTATTCTTTTATGAGATTTGTCTGTACTTCAGGTAGTTAAAAATTCATTATTTTTCCGTGCTATTTAAGAAAACTTGAAAATTTGATGGATTGAAATACTGATTACGTCACTTTTACAGAGTTAAATTTTGTTTATTCTTCGGTATAACGCTAATTATTGAAAATAACAGTGAAAATGTGTAGAACGGAAAACATAAAAGAAAAAGAAAACGCTCAAACGGACAAAAGAAAGCTCATTTAGATCAGGTTGGAATTAACCATTGTTTCCGGATCATTTTTTTTTTCTTTTTTCAAATAATGAAATCTATGCACGAATTGTTCGATTCAGTGAATTTTCGTTTCAATAACGAAATGTCTGCACAATTATAAATTTTTACCCCAATCAAAAACAATATGCAAACTTACAGAATTTGCATTATTACATTTTTTGCGCGCTCTTGTAAAGTAACAGACCGTGAAAAATTAAATTCCGATTACGCCTATTGTATCTAACATAACCACTCCACTTCATCAGAATATGAAATTTTCATAACTTTTCATAATAACGTTTCGAAAATAAAAAAAAAAAAAAGAAAAAGAAAAGAAAAATTCCTTTTTATCAAATTTTGGTGACCGTATTGGAAGTTCTCTCTTCCCGTTATATAAATTTCGCGACGGAGCGTGCAACTGACAGGCAAAAAGTTGTCATCTTCATTCGAAAGTGAAAATAAAAAAGAAAAAGAGAAGAAAAAAAAATTTTTTCCCCAGCGCCATATTGCTCTTCTCCTTAGCATCTTCATTCTCTTTCTGAGCTTGTTTCTTTTTTCAACAACCAACTCTTTTTGTCTCTTCCTCGAGTCGCTCCTCGCTCCTCTCCAGCGGCCTCCCCCTCCCTCGTCGACACTTCTCTTGCAAAAGACTGTGCGAGCCATCGTCACTGTGCTACCCCGCATGAAAGGAAGTGCCTACCCAGCATTACGGCGTTTTCACAAAGGGAAGATGCAACGGCAGTCCCTTCTTCACGCTCGTCCCTCGTCCCTCACCTCGTTCATCGGCTGGCTCTCCCACCCCCAACCCCCTCCGTTCCATCGTCACCCTCATCCGCGCGAATCATCGTCTTTTCTTTTTCTTCTTAACCTTCTGCTTCTATCTCCACAATGGCGAGCAAGGAATTTAGTTGCCATTGTCTCGCAACTTGCCCGATCACGACCCACCATTCTCTTTGGTAAACGCTGCCAAACGCTGACTAACACGGCCGTGCCACGAATTTTATTTGCCACCTGACCCGCACTCTCCTAATGGATGTCGTCCAGATTCTCTCACTCTCTATTTTTCTCTCTCACTCTCTCTATCTTTTATTTCCCATTCCTCTTCTATGTGCATCGCCGTTTAACGAGCATAATTGAACTTTAAGGAGTTGCTAATGATAACATTATCCACAGAAAACCTTAATGGAAACCCCGAAAAACATTTTAAGACTTCCACTTCCACTTATCGGCCCTTCCTTTCTTTTGGAGAACTCTCGATTTAATCAGATAATGATTGTTATTTAAATGTTTGTTCCAAACTCGAGATAAATTATAGGATTAAATAATTATATTAAACATAAAAAAACAATATTAAGATTTTCTTTAATCTTTAAAGAAAATTTCTGGTTTATAATAAATAATATTCACTTATTGTTTCCTCGTCACTGATTGATGACTAAAGCTTATGAAACAATTGAAAACGAAACTAAATAAATTACGTCTTCAGAGTTAAAGCTGCAGTAACGTCTATTGATTTTCACGTTAAAAACCATGAATTTAGATTCGTTATTTATGTACTTGAGATTAAATAAACGACTATTGGTTTTAGATTTACATAGCAGATAGGAAACAACAATTTTTATATATATAAAAAAATGATGATATATTGTTTATAATACAAACAAAAAATATTATTTTTGTCGTTTATTTCAGTTGTTGAATATTAAATGAATAAAGCCAGTTAAAAGCAATTGTGTACGAAACGGCGTAATTAATGAAGAACAAAGTTCTAAATTAAACGCGCTACTAAATATATCCATTATTTAATGGGGTAATTATATGACCATCTAACTACGACGTTTTCTTAGCCATAGTTGGTGCAGCTTAATTTTAGAGGTCGACAAGACAATTTTAGCATAATGAAAATATCGTCTTATGCGGAATTAGAAAATAATTAAATGAGACCAGAATTCTAATAAAGAATAAATCTTCGACCGTTCCCAAACGTTTATAGCAAAAAAAAAAATTATCTTCGCGAATATTGTTTAAAAAAAAAAAGTAATATTTTTCAGAGTTTTTATATCGCAAACTTTATAGACAATCTTCCGTTAGAAAATACAAGTAAAATTTATTGACAATTTTTTGCGATGCTATAAAGATAGTTAGTATAAAGCTTTGAATAAGCTGAAGTGTCTGGTCTCTTGTTGTTAAAGGGTTAGCGTAAAAAAGCATCACAAGGAGGTCGGTTCCGGTGGTGTATTAAATCTGACCGGGGTTCAGAGTGCTGCATAAGCTTATTAAGGCCGCGCGGGCACGTCGATACACGGTCGCGTTGAACCAACCGGTTTGGCCGGCAAAGATCTCGAGGAAGAAGAAGCAGAAGAAGTAGAAGAAGAAGAAGCAACCGTCCATTCTCCTTAGCGTTCGCAGCAGTTTCCCACCTTCTCGAGTTCTTTTTCACACATCGGCTCTTTCTTACACGTACTCTCGTGTTATAGTCGCACTCACACCAGTCCGAAGCTCCTCTGATTTGGCGTAGCGTCATCCTCTTCCGGTACTCCCCGAGGCATTCGGCATAGTCGCGGGGTGGTATGGATATGCGCCTGCGGAGGAGCCGCGGGCGAAGAGGGGGTATTCTGGTGCAGAGGATGCCGCGTCGAGGGGGTCTCCAGGGGGGGTCTGTGGGGTGGCCTGGGGGCGGCGGACTGGGGCGAAGCGTGGAGCCTCTCGAGAGACAATGAGGCCGCTCACGAGTGTCGCCACGAGTGGGTGCTCTCCACTATTGCCAACTCAGGCCCTTCAAACCTTACTGGCTCCTCTTCCGCCTCCTCCCCCCGGCCGCCACCCTTTGCTATTCCACCGCCTATACCCTCCCATACAAGCGACGACGCGACGCATCGTCCCTGCTGCTGGTTCTGCCACTGCTTCTAAACCTACTACTGAAGAACGACGAGCTCGCCAAAAAGAAAGAAGCCTCGCGCTCTTCTAACCTGCGAGCGACACATATACGCGCCGCCAACTTTTACTCCGTACACGAGACTAGCCTCCACTTTCGAGTCTCTGTGCTCTTCTATTCCTCTGCAATGGTCTTGCACGCCTTTGCAAAAACACCGACACTTTCGACTCGACTCGAGCTGACACTGAGCTTTTTTTTTCTTGGGGATTAGCGCACTAATTCTTCTTTCTCGTCAATGTCTGACTCGATATACGGTTACACCACGAACGTTTTGTAAACGAAAAATCATGACGATGCTAATTTTATTTTCTTTTTCTTCTTTTTTTTTCTCTCTCTTTTTTTGGATTATGAAAAGCAAGTTTTGTTGGAAAGTTTAATGTATAATGTTCTCTAGTTGGAAGTTTTAGTCTTCGTGAAAACGCCACATGTTTTACTTACGCAAACTCATTTAAATCTATAAGGAAATTAAACTCAATAATTTTGCTGATATGAACTTTCGTAATTATTAACAGTAAGAAGAAAAATGTTTAAAAATGTTGAAAGTGTTTAATACAATTTTTTTTTTGTTAATTTCCTTTCATAATTAGCAGCGATTAAAGTTTGTGATTATCGATTTCATCAGTGTAGAAAATAAGCCCCGTATGCATTTCCTGTGACCTCATATTGCACGTAACATTATTGTATTGTTAAATTTGGGTCCGCCAGCTCGTCACGTGTAATAAAACCATTTATGTTACTGCTGCGGCAATAGTTTACTGCATTCGGCCATCCGTAATCTGGCCAACAATCACTGCTGATGCAGTTATCGTGTATAACCATTAACTTGAAACCACGAGATCCAATGGTTCTTCATCTAACAGACGCCACTGTTCTACGATGACTGCCGATGCTAACTTAGCAGATTTTATGCTGAATTATACATAAATTCCATATTGGTCTCTGGCTCAACTTTCGCTTAAAAATCAAAATCTGTGCAATACCTATCAAACCACAAATTACTTAGATATTTGTCCAATCAATTTTCATTGACAATAATATATTATATTTCCTTAAAAACTTGCTCGTTTCAAAGAATCTCAAATGTTGAAGCATCGTTATATTTTAAACAACGAAAAATAATTCTTTTTCTTTTTCCTCTTAACACTGAAACAAAAAGTTCTATTTCGAAACTTTTTCGCATGATCAGCAACTTTTAGTTGCTGTTATATACACAGTCTACATTTTACTTGGAATAGCAACTTTCGAGTTGCTACACATTCGACTTAAATTAAAGACTTTAAGTTACTGAAAACATTAACGATAGATACATTATTAAAGATGTAGTTATAATTAGTCTGAAAACTTAACTGCGTCCTAACTTAACAGTTATTAATGCGACTGAAAAATTTTTTTCGCCAAGCAAACGAAGCCTTAAAAATTAGATTTGATTCTCTTGGTGGAATCAGAAGTTGAAAAGCAACATTTTACATCCGTTATATATCCAAGTAAATCTTGCGTGCAGCATTCTACTTGAGCTATTTTATAGCCAACGATATTAGGACAACTAATATGCTAAAGTTTGGATGGAGCTGGTCGTTTCTCCAAGCGATAGTACGTTGGTTCATGCAGCACAGGGTTTCACGAAGTTTCAATGGCACTGCAAGCTTCAGAAGCTGCGACGAGAGTACAGAATTGCAAAAGTATGTACTCGAGTGACTCCGTGGAAAAGCTGGACACCAGAAGTACACGTTCAAAAACATTTTTTTTTCTTGGCAAATAGATACCCATATAGCACGAGTTAATTAGGTCATCCATGTTGTTGCAAACTACTGCAGTTTTGGTCTGATTAAGTGACAAATGAAAAAAAAAGTCTGAAATTAAAAACATTTAAACCGTGGACGGTACAAAATGTACATATTTCGAATCAAGATTATTTTCTATATCAGACTAAAATACAGGTTATAATTTGTTGATATTTTGTGAAGTGTCATTTTTTTATATTAATACAAATTGTGACATCGGATGTTTATTGATCGGATAACTACTTCAATCAATGAGGTCGTTACGGTTACTCATGCGGCAGTACTTTTTCCGCAATCCAGACTGACCGCCTTGCATTGCTTATAGGTATGTGTGTATATATAAAATATCTATGTATTTCATGCCGAGAGTACGTGCCGCGTCAAGCCAAATTCTTCGGTTCCTTTCTCATTGATGTCGTTATTCTTTCCTCTGAGCGCGAGCCAATGAAGAAAGAAAGCCCTTTCTTTTCTACGAGTTGACGATAAACTTTCGAATCAGTTAAATAAGAGCGAAATGAAGACACATTACTTGCTTAGATGTTTCATTGCGAAATAAGAGAGAGATAGATACATAGTGTGAGATAAAAACAACAACAATTGTGAAAAAAGACAGGTCAAGATGAAAATGGAAAATTGCCATCAGAAACGAAGATTAATGATTATACATTTTCAAGTCGATAGATCTTTCAGCATAAATCTTTTCTTTGTCCTCGTTTGAAATTTCAGACAGCACACCAATTTCACCAATTTTTTTAATTTTTTTATCAGAAATATTAATTATATGCCTATTAAAAACGAATGTAATTGAAAGACATTTTTCATCGCGTGTATATATAACAAGAAGATTAAAATTTGAAACCATGATAATTGTCGAAACGTAATAACAATGAATTTCCTAAGAGATTGGGCTTATAATGACATTTCTGGGAAAACGTAGTTAAGTGCAGTCTACCAAATCATCACCTAAAGTCCTGAAGAGGTCAAAGTGGATTATAAAAGCTTTGTGCCAATCATGCTACAAGATTATGTTATCTCTATTCAACGAGCGCTGGTCCGTTGGGTGATATATAGCATTAAGAATCACTAATCGTCCTGTTCCGTTGGCTGACATTACGCGGCTATAACTACTGTCGCTGTGTTATCATTATAAGCGCGCTAAGTTAACTTGAAGAAAAAGTCAAGGCAATATTCTACGTCATAAAACTCATAAATGCTTGTTAAATTTTATCCCTTCTCATATTATATGTCAAACCAGACAAAAGTAACATCTTCGCAAATTTTTTACGCGTCAAATAATATTTTCATTTTATTTGTATCCATAAAATTATTAACATTGTTAATTAAAATTATACAACGATTTTTTTTTTTCTATTCGGTAAAATTCTTTGAGATAATTCACTGAGAAAATTCATTTATGAAAAATTACTATAATCTTGATTAGCCGAGCTTTA
>JABFQA010001481.1:0-13634 GCA_022817065.1 Probaryconus sp. ZL-2020 | reverse complement strand
TAACTTATGTCGTAGATCATAATACAAAATTTTGTAATTATTAGATCAATGTGCGCGAAACCACTGTAATTTTTTTTTTACAAGTATATGTTATTTTTAATTTAAAAAAAATGGACTAAAATACTTTTAAAATTTTGCTTAATGTAATCTAATTTATTTTTCCATTGTCTGAAGCTTTATCTGTGTATCGTTTCTAGTTTAAAGTAACTATTATAAATTAATTGAAATTTATAATTCAATCCAAATGTATAATTTTACTCCGGATTAATGGTATTAATCAGAATATGAAAATATGTAAACTAAGTGAGAAATTATGCAGTCACGGGAATGTATAGAATTATCTCAATGTTCAAATCTTTTTGAATTAATTTTCATAGAATAGACGTCAACGAGTATTCTAAATATATTCAATACCAATAAAAATTCAAAAATAACCTTTTCATTTCAATATTCCATTTCATTTCAATCAGCTAAAACCACTATTCGTTGAGCGAATTAAATTATATAATACTTTGGATTTCTTGAAAATGATTGCTGATGTATTTCTGCCAGATATTTTAATTGCAAAATTAGAATCTGATATGGTGAACGCGGTATGTAAAAAATCATAAAAACGAATGTTTCAAAATCCGAAAACGTCTACGATTGGTCGTATAATAATTATTTAACGAACTTTTGTTGGAAAATAAAAGCTAAAGAGAACCTTTATAAAATGAAACAAGCGATTTCCAGTTATTTTTGTTTGTCTTCAATTGAACATTTAATCAATTTGTCACAATCACGTACGGTCTTCTCTATTTGTAAGTAACTTTCCTTCCACTATTTATTTGCAATGTGCATTTTGCCAAAAATCCTGTTTTTATTGGTTAAGCTCTTTGTGAATTCAGTTCTATTGTATGACGCTTTTGGTTTGCATTGTACTTAAAAATATGGGTTATATTTTCAGTATTTATGTAAAACGTATTTTCATCCGATGAGATTAATTTTATACGCATTCTCCGGGATTATGTAAATAAGGCGTACTAGGGGATCATTGTGTTCCGAGGAATGAATTCGTTGGATTTGTTGAAATGAAAAACACATTACATAAATTTCAAACAAAGATAGAAAATACATATTGTTACGGTTTATAACAGGAACAAAGTTATAAAAAGTGTTTTCGTTAATTATACAGCATTTTGAATTCGCTTTAGTGGAAAAAGACTTCGTTATTGTTCGATTTTAATTGTTGGTTTACACATTGCATGAATAAAAAAGAGGAAGAAAAAACGATGTTGCTCAAAAGTTTCAGTATTGCTTGAAATCAACTAGTTAACTGTAAACGATGTAAATTGAAATCCTATTACTTTGCACGGACGTATGCAAATTCAACAACATTTTAATACTATGTAATTCTAATTCTACTTATTCTGAATTTTCACTTCGATGTCTAATTCCTTAATTTTTTAGGATTAGGATGAACGATTTTAAAGAAAATGTTTTGGAAATAAGTTGTTCAATGTCGCCATGTAATTTGAAAAAATATTTTAACGAAATGAAAAACTGCGTTTACAGCTTACAGAGGAGGATAGTAATTTCTAAATGGTACAATTTCATTAATTCTAATGTAACGCAGTGTAATTGACAAATGCAATAAAGTAGACACAGTTTATTAAGCGTGATGAATAATTAACAAAAAAAGTGAGAAGAACTCGATAATACAAAGCACTGATAATATAAAATGTTCGTCCATATGAAATCTATTTTACGTAATGACAATTTTTATGAATTTTGTTCAACACATTTTCTTTGTGTAATACCGCCAATAGCTTATCAGTGTAAAAAGTAGGTTACTCACTTATAAAAATATACTATAAAAAATATACTGTTTTTAACTGTGACCCGAAGACTTGCCATCATTTCATAAAAAAATATAATGGTTTTAAAAGGAAAAAAAAAAATATGGTTTATAAACCTAAAGTTTATTGTTGCAACGATAAAAGTACCATTGCAATAATAAAATTTAGACTTGTAAACTGTGCTTTTTTTGAAACCAGTAGCTTTTATGAAACGACTGTCAAAGCTCCTGGTCACGTCGTCGGACGTTTATACAATATACAATATACAACGTTACTGACAGAAATACTTTTCTAAGCCTACAATCTATATAGCAATACTAAAATTTGAAACAGTTGATTTCAGTAAAATCCTTCATATTTTTGAACAGCTGATGTTTCAGTTTTGAAGAAAATTACAATTTTGTTATATATTTTTTATATTAACATTCTTTGTTCAGTAAAATCGGAGAACTTAATACTTTCTAAGCAAACATGTTATTTGCAGTTTGTCAGGGGAAGTGAATTTTTCTAGATCGTGATAAACTTGTGGAAAGCAATTCCCAAGTTTCGTAATTCTGATACATTCGACCATGTCGACTTTACAGTAAAAACAAGGAAATCAAGTTGTATGGTTCTTGACCACAATATTCAATTTTCTCATAATTTCGAGAAGCAATGTTATGGCTTTTCCAATGTTTCCTTACTGTTTTCTGGCTCATTTTTCGCGATTTATTTTGAAATCAATGAAACGAAAATAATCAAAATGACAATTTTTATTATCGGCTTAATTATAACTTCTTTTCTTTCAAAAATTTTGTATCAGTTAATAAACTAGTACACTTTTTTTTTAAGTATAAATACTTCAATTTAGTTATGACATATAAAAGTGAGACAGGAAAGAGAAATTGTTTGCTTTCATGCTCAAATTTTCTGTTAACATATTTTGCAAATGGAATTTCATCAAATGTAATTTCCATCGATAATAATTAAAAATTTCTCTTTATTAGTTTTATTCAAATAACTGTGCAATGCGTATTCAGTATTGTTACAAATAAATTAAGTTCTTGATCGAAATTTGCAATGAATTATTAACCGTCAGTTTTGTTTGTATGACTTTACAAACTATACTACTGAAAAGAAGATGTGACGTGGAATATTATTTCATTTTGTTTTAATGTAATGAAATAATGATTTTAGAGTGTATTAATCATGGAATTTATCGGGATAGAATTTGGATAGTAATTTTGAATATTTGTTACTCACCATAAATCATATTATGTCTATAACGTACTGATTATGGAACTTAATTGATTTTAGATGATTTCAATCTCACTAGATCAAAAGGTCCGTTCCAATCACTGAGCTGAATCCACTCCGAACAACACTACAATGACTCCTTTCTCGAGTTTTAAGCTGATTATCTCCCCCTTCTGATGCACTTACCGGGTGCAATTTTTCGATTTCGATAATGCTGCGTGTAATCATGTTTGCATAATATCCAAGTGTTAACAACAGAGAATAAATTTTAGTCATATTTTTATTACCAAATACAAATGTAATTGAAATATTATCAAAGTACTTTAACTTTATATGCAGAGGGAAAGTAATAAGTACTGACTTATAAGGTTGACATATTTTGCTCCCTTGAATCATAGATACCTTTGAAGAAAAAAGTATGTCCATTCATATTTAAGACTGCAAACCTCATTCAAAACAACTTTATTTGGTTTGCATAATAGCAAAGCTTTAAATTATATTCTGAGACAAGAGTTTTGTTTCATTGTAAAATTTACTGTTTTACTTGTACTTATATTAATAGAGTAAAATTTTAAGAAACTTTTCTTTCCCTGTCTAGAAGACAGCGAAAAAAAAAAAAAAAGAAAGTAAACGTTGCTATTTGCAAAATAAGATAAATCGCAAACTCTTACGAACATTATGTCCTTTATTACTGTCTTTACAAAGAAAGCCGAACAATTTTCAAATATATAAAACGCAGCGGCGTTGATAAACGTTAATCTTTTTGTTTTCCTCTATAATGTGAATAATAGCATTTCTAAACTTTTGATCTTGACAAATATTTCTTTCTGCAGGAACCATTTATCATGTTGTGTATTTAATCATACTTTAGTAATACTAAATCAAATGTCACCCCGTGTAATGTAATTACGACATTCTCGTGCTTTGAATGAAATTTACGAAAGCACTAATCCACGCATTAACTTCCTAATTTGAAGATATTATTCTTTAAACGACAAAACATTTTTGCAACAATCCATATTTTATCTTAAATTTACTTGTTTAAATAAATATCGTAATACTTCGAAAATATCTATAATTGTCCGAGTTTTTCAACGAGAGATTTTCGTTTGAATATTCCTGTTGGTATAATATTTCATTAGAGATATTATTACCAAAGGTTTCCGTTTTATTTTTATAGGTCAAACATACAATTTTACTAAAAGGGCAAAATAAGCACTTGCAGCTTCGAATCAATTCATTTTAGGGGGACTTTTAATCGAAAACGTTAAACTCTATAATTATCAACGAACGATTCATTTTTATTCGATCTGTTATTTGTTATAGAAATTCTAAATTTATTTCAAACCATCCCATTATACCAAATTTCTATTCATTACAATTCTTCTTGCAGTAATTTACATAGAATTTCAAAATATTTTATCCAGAGAGATTTAAAAAAAAAAAAAAAACTGACGTACGCGATGTACAAAGAAACGAAAACGAAATGTTTCAAAAAGTCAACACAAAAACTCATCTGCAGATAGACAATCTAGAAGTTTTTTTTTTTCAAACTCCGTATTCCAATTTAGATCCATTCGATTAATTGATGTTGTCTCAAATACACGATAAAATATTCAATAATTTTATAGAACCGTTAATAAACAAAAAAAAAAATCTTTCATTTCAATCCTTCCATATTCTGATATCCTTTGCAAATAAATAAAACGCGCTTTAACAATTTAAAAAAGAATACCGTAAATAGACGTATCGAGATAAATGACTCTTTTCTTCTATCGAATTCTAAACGGTCTTCGTTTACTGAGTATTTTTGAAATTCTTCCAAGTCCTTCGCCTTAACGAGTTGTTTTCACGATCGCCTTAATTCAATACTTAATATTTCACAGAATTGTCAGAGAGCAACAAGTGTTGATTCCTATTATGAAGGCAGGTTTCGTATGCGCATAATGCCGTTGTATGTGTGGTCAAGTTACAGTAACCTTTGATTGTGAAGCATTTTACCTATTTGCGAGGAACTATTTTGCTGAGAAAGTATCAGTTTCAAAGTCAATGGCAATTCGATTATCTTGCAAACACCAGTAAACTGTGAAGTGCTTTTCAATACTCCTTACACTTTGAGCAGATTGCCGGGCTATTTTGATTTGAATACTATACTATACTTGTCGGCCATCTAAATAGCGCCGGTTGCATGACTAACGCATGATTAGTATATAGGTTTTCCTTTATGCGCATTACACCAGTTTCCTCGGCTATTTAAATATTTCACTCAATTCAAAAGCGATGAATTAGAAAGGCAGTTATGCAACTGTTGTCGTATAACAATGATGTCAACTCAAGTAGCCGTTTATCGAGTGCTACTTTAGTTATCGTCATATTACTACAACGATATGCTGAAGGAATAATTGTATTCGTTCTTTCTTTTATATAGAAATAGACTGATCATCGTGTTTTGCGATATAGTTAAACGTACAACAGGTCTCTGTCGATGTCTGACTATTCATTGATCCTATTCACTAAAAAGTACATACTTGTATGTATTTTCAAATTTACATTATGAAAAATTGTTTAATTAAAGGAAATAAATGTATTTCATTAACTCAATTAACGATAATAATATAATAATTATTAAAATTTAATTAACAATTGAATTTCTATAAATAATATGTATCTGAAGTTCTCATCGAATAATTGCATTAAAAAATCTGTCTAATTGATTTTTACTAAAAATTTGGCAAAAACTACCTTTACTGGAGATTTTGCAAAAATTAACTTCGATGAATGAATCGATGAGAATTTCAGGCACATTAAATAATAACGTTCGATTGTAAGTTGCAAAAATTGTTCGTAATAACGAAGCATTGAATTAATTTTTTTTTTTTTTACGCCTTTGGAAGTATTTCAATATTGAACTGAAAGACTCTCTCGCAACAAGTACTTTTCAATATCCCCGTCTTATAACAGAAATTCATTATAACGACCGTACCGTGAAATTTCCTAATAAAGGACCACGTTTCCATAAGACATTCTTGCGCTCGCCTTAAATATCTTATGATTTCGCACGACAATGAAATCGTTTGCTTGTTGCAGAGCTGGAGAAGCGGCAGCAGCCGCAGCTACCTCGGAGCTCTGAGGAGCTGGAGGATTTGCAAAAGCTGCTGCACTTTCCGGAGGAGGTAGCACTGAGGTTGGCAGAGATAGAGTACCAGCTGTTCTACCAAGTTCTACCGAGCGAATATCTGAAACACGTGGCGCAAGATCCGGATACTTTAAAGAAGCACCAGCAGGTCAAGACGCAGTTTAATCGCACCTCAAAGCCCTGCACTATCAACAGCTCGACCCAGACTGAAGAAGTGGCGCCCAGCACTTCCAACACTGCTACGGCTTCAGTACATATACTCGTTAACCGTTTTAATGAGGTATCAACTTTAGAATCGTATACCCGTCATCGTCACCCCTCAGACATGTCATTCTTATCGACTTGTCACTCTCTCTTGCCGCTCGCCCCATTGTCTTCCACGTCAAAGTAATTTTAACTTTAACACAGCACTACAAGCAATTTCAACAAACAAATCATTGATTAAACGTGTCTTACTAATTTCTTTTTTTTTTTTATTTAATTCCTTATCGAAGAAATGAATGAATTTCTTAACTGTCTCGAACAAACTTTTTCATTACAGCGAAAATAGAGTTTTGATATAATTGATTTGTTTCCTGTAAACCTAATTTTAAAGTTGGAGTACGCGGAGAAATAAATTTATTATCATTGTTTGTGTAAAGGATATGGAATGTGGGCATTGATTTTTTTCCAAAAATATTTTCAGTATTTTTTGAATGTTTTATAAATGTTTTTAGCCGGGGAAAATTGACGTGTAACGATTGTCCCAAATAATATTAAACAATTAAGTCAAATGAAATTTTGTATTGAATATTTCAATAACATTTCATGTATTGTCTCTTCTATGACAGATAATCAAGAAAAATCAGCGAAAATGTTTATTATTTTTTTTTAATTTAATTTCTCGAGAATTACTGAGAAAATAAGACAGTCAAACAAATCCCTTCTACGAGTGATTAGTTCGATTCCAGTGTAGTATATAATAACGGAAACCGATAACTATTCTGAAGCATCTGCGGTATCTATTTAAAACTTGACTGATGAGTTCAGTAGATAGTTATGGAACAAAATACCATTACACCTAGTAATCAATTTTTCGATAAATGAAATAATTAAATTAAAAAATGATAAAAACTTTGTTACTGTATTCATTTCATAAAATTTTATGAAAAAGAAAGATCTTGAAAATTGGTCTGACGAAATTCCATTTTTTTCACTGATTTTGTTTGAAACTACTTAAATTTTCGTACATTAGTTTTGGATGCAATGTCAAAATTAATCAGAATTTTTTAACCGTTATACATCTCGTAGGTTCTTAATACAAAAAAAAAAAATGTTCAATGGACTAAAATTTTTCAAATTAGGTACAATCAGATACCGTAATTCAAAACTTCGTGAAGTATGATGTCGTACATTTAGATTGAAGCCATTTTCCCATTTTATGAGATATTGGTCCTTCGCAAAAGATGAAGTAGTAAAATCCCCTTATCATGACTAGAGTACATCTCTTCTGATAGCATTGTTCCATTTCACTAATATCTTGATGGAAGCATTCACCTTATTCGTCACTTACAGTTCATAGATTATGCACAGTGAAATTGAAGTGAGAGTGAAAAATATGAATTTATAACAACATCTGACATAATATGGTCCTGTGTCATTTACTCTGCCTTGTATACGCTTGAAGCAATTTCAATCTTTATTACTGTTTGTAATTCAATTCTTAAACACTTTATGCAGATTTAATGTTATTACAATTAAAGTGAAATGAGAGAATACGCTGATAATTAAATAAAATTCAAACTGAACTGAAAGTTTGAATATGATTTATAGTTTTCAAATGTGGATAAAAATATGAAAATTAAATCAGAATTTTGTAGTTCAGTATTACTTATTATTTAAAACTTAGTACAATAAGTGGAAAAAGTTTTTATTCGATTGAATGTGAAAGTATATAAAAGCCTCTGTTTTTTAGAATTAACTGTCATTTTGCATACGGTGAGAGCACGTCTGTTGAATACGCTGGCAATTTATTTATTATAAAAAATGGTCTTTTAAATGCTGGAACAAATGTAATACTTTTTATATGACGCAAAATGAAATATGAATTTTTAATTACTGTGATAAACGTCAGTTTAGAAAATAAATGATTTTCAACTGCTATTTTCAATTTAATGGAAAGTATTGATACATAATATTTATAGATATTAAAAACGTACGAAGTCGATATTAAAATATTAATCAGGCACGTTTAGTGATAAAAGTATATTCTTTTATTTGGAAATTGAAATAATACGGATTGATTGTCAAGCAAATAATAGAGAGAGGGTCATTTTCCTATCAAAGACCACAGTTATGGTTCTTTCTCATATGATCTTCCATATTCGCTAACAATATGTTGATGAATGTTGAGCTCAGCAATTCTCTCTTTCTCCCTCTCTCTGACTAATCTCCCTTCTTATCCAACAATCCCTCATTATCTATACCTACACTCATCCTACATGTAGTCTTTTGGTAGATCGCCTTCACCCCATTTATCAAACAATTTCTTATCCCCAATTTCTCTATTGCCTCCCATAATTTATCCCTTTTCACCCCATCAAGAAAAATATTAAATTCCCCCAGAAAAACAAAAGCATAATAACTTTTAGTCAGCTTACTAAACATATTTTGTGATTTTGTTGCTTAACTTAAGTCACAACTATCTTAACAAATTAATAACCACGATGAAACCATGAAATATTTGAAAAATCTCGATATTATTAGACCGAAAGTTCAATTCTGCGATTCATATTTCCAAATAGAAAAAAAAAATGTATCAGTTAAACTGAATTATAATAAACGTAATGAAGTGACTTGTTATAAAATCGATAATATAAAGTCCATTTTATAAATTCCAGCCCGATACTCTATTTTACATTGTAAATTATAAAAGTTATGCAAGCCGGAAGTTTACAGGAATTCCGTCTACCAGACGAAATCCAATTTAATTCTGATTCTTTAAATTGGGTTTGTTTTCTTTTTACAATTCAACAAAAACTTTATTAATTGTCTGAAATTGGATTAAATGTGTTTTACGGCACAAAATGAAACAAAAAAATAAAAGGATTTATAACAACAATAGCTTATCGTTAAGCAATATATGAATTAAATTTAAATTAATTGCTCGCGAAATGTATAAAACATTACTTTTTAATAAATGAAATCATCTTTCTGGGTGAACAGGAAAAATGAAGTAATTGGAAGTAAAGAATTTGCATGACGTTAAAATTCATTTTCTTTGATTAATTAATGAGCGAAGGCAGACTGTAGTCTAGTATAATTTTCATCTGATAAAAGCTGATTCCTTTTACGTCAATAAAAGATTGCTGTTTTCGACTAATTTCTGCTGAATAGTACTTGAATTGTTGACCTGAAGATCCGCAGCAGTCTCGTCAATTTGCAGAGGTCAGCTTACCATAGTATTCAAATTAACTTCATTGCCGAGACTTATTGTGTTCAGTTGCAGTAGTTTCCTTTAAGATCGAAACTTCAAAAAGAGGCAACTATTGTGGTTACTTTTGGATTCATTTTATTTACAGTAAAATCATTTATTAATTAATAAACGATTTTTCAAAATGAACATTTCTCAATTACTTTCGGTACAATACAAAAAACAACGATTGAATTGAATAAATGAAAAAGGAAAAAAAAAAATTTGTCGAGAAATCTTCTTCAATTTCAAATAAAAGCCAGCGATTGTTAATTATACTAATGCATTCCAATACGAAAATTACAGCTGTATCCATTGTTAATAAATTTGCGTTCGTCAACCCACGACAATACTGGAAAAAAAATTGTCATATTACTGATAACAGTTTTTCGTACCATTACAATAACATTAGTTATAATGGCACAAGTAACATAACGTCAATTAAGTACGACGTATGATATCTAGTCACGCAAATCGGTAGCGTCATTTGCTCTGCAAATTATATTTGCTGAAATTTAGTTCATATAATTAATAAATATTTGCACTCTCGAATAGTACTCGTATTAAATTTTACGTCGAATTGTGTAATTACAACTTCATGTTTTCCCCTATAAATTCTTTATATCGAAATTATATTCTTGTTATGGTTTATGGAATTTATTAGACGGTGTATGATCACTTTTATTATGTTGACACTAACAATATTTTTGCACGGTAATGCAAATCTGCTTCTTTTAACGTTATAAAATATTGCACAATAATCTTATTGAGATAAAAAAGTTACTTTTTGTTTGTTCAACACACACAAAAGCGATTTATTAATTCTTCATGAAAATGCTGACAAAAATTTCTTGAAAATAGTTTAAAGTAACTTCATCGTGGAATTATATAAATGGGATTTACTTCTGAAGTAGATTTTACTCAATGAAACACTCGATTAAAAAATGTATTCGGTCGATTTAATTAGACAAATAGTCAGATTCTTTGTAGCTTGAACTCTTCGTAGATTTTTTAATGTAGTATTTTAAAACGATTGATAATCATGATTATGAAAAATGTTCAAAGTTCTTTTATCATTAATAAAAATTGAAAATGTTTTCTGAAGGAATTTAAATAAATGTATGCAATTGGTACAAAATTCTTGGATCATGAATAATAAAAGTCCAACGGTTTACAGGAAAATGAAACAAACTAAGCATATAAAGAATGTTAAATTAAAAACGTTAAATTTATTTGATCTTCGCAACAGCTATTATGTAACTTTTCTCAACAAGGATTACCTCTCGACAATAGGAATAAATTTTTTATGATGATTGGAAAGTTGAGTGGAGCTTCAATATATTCAAGCTGCATAGACTCTATTATATTATTTATCGCTTTCTTTTCATTATTTTTTTTTTTGCCAATTTAACTTGCGATGACTTAAAAATGAAAAAAAAATTTTTTAATACAGAACAAAAATCTGTCTTCGTACTGTACGACAAGCTTTAACGATGAGAGTTAAAAGATATGGGTGCAAATATGGATTATAAAAGATAATATGAATAACCATGACATTCGATTATTTTCTCTGTCCTATTCGTAGCTATAAATTTCGTTAAATGAAAAAAAAAACAGCAGCATCACATAAATATGTTTGATTTCTTTCATGAGTTATTACCCCCGTAAAAAGTTCGATATGATAGTAACAGGCAACCGTATGACAGAAAACGTCATATTTCCCCGTGAATGTCATATAAAATTCTATGCTGTTTCGTTTGTAACATTTATGACGGTGGCGTGTTTTACTAATAAAAATTTGATTTATTTTGATTAGTTGAAATTATCTTTTTTAGTAATTTCTTTCAATAATTCATTTCCATCAATTCGAACAGCTCGAGAATTTGAAAAACAATTTAATTTAAGTTAAAAGAATTTTATCTAGCTCAAAAGAATTCATTTTTAATTGTTATAACTTTACTTTTAAATTACTAAGATAAATCAAAATTACTGTTTTTTACGAGACTAAAAAAAAAAGTAATTACTCATCAACCCACGTAACAACCACAGTTAAATACATAAAATGAATTTGCCAAACTACTGAAATAACTTTTATACTTTTCACTTTCATTTTATCTGTTTTAAATATAAAATTCCATTTATTTTTTAATAAAAGACATTTCATTTCATTTAAATCCATCGTCTCTTTTATTAAAAAGAAATGGTAACTTTTTCTAAATAGTTTTTGTTGTAAAATGACGTTTTTAGAATCATTAAAAATGAATTCGTTACTATATTGCATAGATCCGTTTGATGTATATTTGATACATTTTATGATGAATATAGGTAAGCTCATGGGTTATTCACGTTATAAACAATGGAGCTACAGTAGAAGAGCGACAGGCAATTTTGTCTTGTTTTCTGCGAGTGGCTCAAACCTGCTGGAACACTGGAAATTTCAACTCAGCTATGGAAATTATAGCTGGTCTCAAGTGAGTACATACTTATTTTCTTGTACGCCTTGTTTTATCATGTTTAGTTACTTTCAAAACAAAATATCTTTCTTTACAATAATTATAATTTATTTATCTGAACGGCTCATAAATTATGCATGCTCACGTCTTATTAATGCCACACTTTGTTCCACATTCGCTGTATACATTACAATGAAACTATGCTAATAACGTCAGACTTTACACTCATTTCAGCGGTCATGATAAATTCTTGACAAATGTTTGTTGTATGAAAGTTTTTTTTTTTTTCTTTCATCATTGTCATTATTACATTATAGAAAATTCTAATGCAAAGTCATACAAATGAGTATTTATCTGAAACACCGAATAGAAATTTCATTGTATTGTAAAAAATACAATGAATTGATTGAAGAGACGTTTTTTTTTAACATTTTATATTAACATTTTAAACAATAAAAATTAAAAAATCTTGTGTACAGTATTTCAAAATTAAAACAAAATCCAATATCTCTTCGTAAAACGTTTGCTAATTTCCTTCGAGTCACGTCTTCGTAAATATATCTACAGATATATTCTTGGACGTTAATGTACAAGTTCGAAGTATTGAAGAATTGTAAAACTATCATTTGAAAAATAAAATTAAATATGTTTTCAAGAAAATTGGTCTAAATAATAAGACAATGATATAAATATGTACATTATATATTGTCACTTTTTTTTGTGTTGCAAATGATTAATTTGTAGTAAATGATTCAATTTATTTAGTGTAACAAATTTTCTTTTCAGGTCGAATAAATTGAAGTCTTTCTGCCAATCCGTGAGTGATACAATTCCAATATTAGAATATCTTTCAGCAGCACTTTTAACTTCAGAATACGAAGATGCTTTGGAACGAGCCTTGGCTCTGTCAACGTGTCCAGTTGTGCCATTTTTCGGAGCATTTTTACGGGAATTGCGAGAAATTATTGCACTTAATCCCAAGGTATTTACACCAAATATTTCATTTACAATTTATGAATCGTGAACATTTTCCTTTACTCCTCAAAAAATCTTTAATATCTTTTTACGGTAAATAGAATCATTTTACTGCAAAAAAGAATTAATGTCAATATGTCAATGGTCTTTCTTTTCAGAAGAGACTTCCCCTTCGTTTAAAACTATCATACTTGAAAATGAGCTACATTAAATCAATGATAAAAGTTATAAGAAAGTTCATAAATTATTTACCCCTTTTTCTCCAAGCGTCTCATACATAATCTGTTTCTGACAAAAAGCTGACATATTTGCAAATTTGAGTCAGAAAAGATAATAAAATCTTATGTCTAACATGGTTTAGAATCGAGTGATTTATAGCAGAAATTCAGTGAACTTGTACAACGCCTGATGCTTTCATCGTATAGCTTCTGTACAATATTTCACAATATAAAAATGTTAATTGCATGATTTGTTCTTTAAAGAAGAAAATTTCCCAGTAATTTATTAAAAAAAAAAAAAAAAAAAAAAAAAAAAAAAAAAAAAAA